>JAJGOT010000746.1:0-90000 GCA_022457155.1 Cladopsammia gracilis | reverse complement strand
CGGTTTTTATACTGCGCAATTTTATTGCTTCTAAACTTGAATTTTTCGGAACCCTCTTATTAGTTTTATTCGTTTATAATATTCACAGCTTTGATGGTCTAGTGGCTAAGACACTGCGTTGTGGTCGCAGTAACGCAGTTTCGAGTTCTGATCAAGGCATGTTGTTTTGCTCTATGTCTGAAAAGGATTTGTGTGTCAGTTGTGTTTTGTTTTGATGTGATTTGGTATAAAGCGGGCAAGTTTGGGCATGTCTATTGTTCCTATTGTTTTCACAAGGGATTATGTTTATTAATATTCATTTATTAAACAGGGGAAGGCAGAATAACACAAAAGGAATAGGTAGTTTCCGTCATGATTAATACAAAATTAATGATTTACCTATACCTATACCTATACCAAATTATACCTACCTATACAGTAAAGGGGGTTAAATGTTTTGCTAGACTACTACTCTTGGCTCATGCCTTGTTGAGAACTCTATCTGGAGTGTACCATTGTCGCTAGCGCGCATGCTTAGCTCACTAGTTTACTAGTTTGAGCACTTTGACATGGTGCGGTGATACCACATTTGTGGGATCATCTGAGGTGAATATATAGCCTAACTTCAACTCCAGCATCGATCAGCACTGCACTGATGAGGCCCAGAAGGCCGAAATCCCCCGCTCCCGGGGACCAACAACTTTCAACATTGTAAGTACAAGTAATTATTTCATTGGTAGCCGCAAGGCACTGCAGTGCACCTTAACTTGGCTATGTGCAAATACGCTTCTGATTTCGTAAATAAAAGAAAAAAAAGTACTGTCTGCAGTTATATATGTTTATATATTTGTAAAATATATTAATCATTCATAAGGGTACTAACAAATAGAAATGAGCCATTCCAATCACATGATTACCCTGTATAGGCCGATACAATCTTGATACAACTCACTAGTGGTTTTATCTAATTTGCATTCCAGATACAACTCACGAGTGGTTGTATCTAATTTACATGTGAATGTGAATTTCACAAGTTGTTTACTACTTTCGCGTCCGTGTTCTATCGACACTATACATTCACTCTCCTTCGGCTCGTGATTGTATAGGTGATTGTATACAACACTCCTGCTCATGGAGTAAACGTTACTTAATTTTGTCTTGTTTTCCATATATTGTTTATTCTATTCGACTATGACTGTGACTGTGACGTCATTTATTATTAGACTGTGACATTATTTTACCTTATAAAGGAAAGAGAACACGAAAAATACCCGAGCATATTACACAGATGTTTGACTGTGTCTTGCTAAGGAACGCTAAAACGGCTTAAAACTTGAAAGGTTGCGACGACAAACTTACAAAAATACAAGTTTTGAAAAACATTGAAAAAATAACTTCAAGAATAAACATTGAATAAGGTATATGTATAAACAAAAGGTTGGAATTGTACCTTATATTCATCGTCCACCGAAAAGCAAATACTGAAACAAGAAACAAGAACACAATTTAGTTACAACTGGTAAAATCAAAGGGCTCTTAAAGCCATCTCGTTAATGCGAGAGAACGTAAGGTAATAACAAAAACAAGAAGAATTGGAAAAGTTGGGTGCCTTTGATAGGTAAATATCGTCAAGATGTGATAGGTAATATGTTTAAAGTTGCTAAATGGTCTATTGAAGTTGATGTTTTTTAGCGGGTAAAGTAGCATCACTTCTGAATGGACACGAATGGGTTTGACCTATATGTCTTCGCGCGTGTTTTGTTTCTGACAGTTGCGTCATATATACAATATAACTTGTTTACGAATTGTCTGTTTCGTATTTATACGAGGTATAGCATACAGATGTAGTATACAATGGCTTTGTGGCTACATCGGGTGGGGTAAGACGAGGCGACTTGCTGCCTGTGTTTATTCAGTATAGCAGAAGGACAAAATGCGAGTCGCACCAGTCAACTGGATATGGGTATTGGCAGGATAGAGAACATTGAGAAAAATATTGAAAATACCTGTAGGTCTAATCATGGAGTTAGGCAATGCAGTCATAGAGGACTTAAGGGCTCTTTTAGAAGCCACCAAATCAATAAAAGTCATGAGCAATGACTTGTATGGCATTACAATGGCAATTTTCTTATCAATCGAAATTTGGGAAAGATGTATTTATTGATATTTAAACAGAACTAAAACATATTGCAACGATTTTCATTTAGGATTTAAATTAATTTACTGCAATGTTTTTTTTTAAACAGCCAATTCATATATGCATTGTATATGTGGATGTATGAGACAAAACAAGAACTTTGTGCATGTGAATAAGTTCACTAAAAAGAGGGTGGCGAAGAGTCTATGCATGACGCGTGATCAGGGAAAAAAATCAGTGCGTGAAACGTGAAAGTTAGTAAAATGGAAACGTGATTCGTAAACTTAGGAACTAATATCCTTGTATGGAACCAGACTAAGGAATTTAACGAATATGTGACGCGTGAAATTCATAAAAAAAGTGCGTGAAACGGGATCGTGACCCCCCCTCCCATTGTTACCCTCTAAAAAGAGGAATGTTTTCTCCAAAGACTTTATTATGTTTTTAAGGTAGACTATTGTAAAAAAGGCAAATGAAAATCTTTTACTTGTCGCTTTTTCCGTTGACTCAACAAATGTGTACCTTCAGGCAGAATGGTGTCTCTTGTAGGAATAGAGCTGGCGATTAGGTTTCGTTTCCTTTTATAGCCAATTGAAAATGCGAAGCTGTTTTCAAAACATCTCGGCTCAAAGAGGCCTTCCAAGGAGTAAAAGCGACAAGGGACATGGCCCCAAAAACTTCCGACACGAGACGTTCCACTGACGTTCTGAACAGAACAGCGACAAGCGACTCGATTCCGCTTCAAAAATACGACTAATTACGACAGCGACACAATAAACACTGAAAATAGACAGCAACCTCAGAAAGTTGTGCAATTTACCAATAAAAGTTAAACATTATTGACCATATCGTCCATATCAACACGGGATGGTCTGTTTTAATGATCTATTTCTTATTGAAACTTCTACCAACCTCGTTCCCAAGACCCTTCTCTTCCTCTCTGCAGCTAGAGTAGACCCTACACTCCTGGTATACATACTCGGTGACCTTTGATTTTTGGCACTCATTTATTTCAAAGTCATTCTTTGTGTTCTGAATTCTGGTGATCTGTACAGCTCCGCAAATGATCCCGGACCGCAAATGATCCCCAAATTGGACCGCAAATGATCCCGGACCACAAATGATCCCGCTAATAAATAGAGGAATGGTGTGGATAATGAAATGGAGTTGATTGGGGAATGACGTGATAGTTGACCTTTTGTCACAAGTATTTCTAAAGCCATATTTTGACCTCACAAATCAGGGTTTACATTATTTTTATTGAGGCTTAAGAATTTCGTTACGACACTATTGGATTCACTCTCAATCAACAAAAACGTAATTCGTTTTATTTGAAATCATACAATTGCGAGCAGATTCTATTAATGCCCACGCAACATACGTCGCATATCCTTACTTATAATCTGGGCATTCATTTAGTCAGACCATACATTTGGTATTTGAAAGAAAAAAAAAACATTACCAGGAACATAACGCAATGTTACAGGCTAATTAGTTTTCTTCCAGGTCTGCTCGTCCCTTTTATGTTCACCTACTAGGCTCAAAAAAAGTGTATGCATTAAGCAAACATCACAAAAAAACAGTCATTGGAATAGACCTGCAATGCTCCACCGCTGTCAAAGACGACTTGGGTGTAACATTGAAACTTTTTTCCACAGTTAGGACAAATCTCCTCGGTATAAACTTTTCCCTTGCCGTACTTGTTTTTTAACTGTTCGGTCGCACACTGGAACGTCGCGGACTCTTAGAAGCGGAAAGGTCTATTGGTTCCAGACTGTGGTAATGTAGTTCAGCTTCATGGCTAAGTAACGCCATACCTCCGTTGCTTTTATCGTTGTCGTCATCTTAATACCCAGCTGAATGAATGACTTTTAATCCTACCTCTCCTAAACTTGAGACTATCGCCACCGGGATATTTAGCATGTTGATCAGTCCCAACAATGCAATCCAGTCCCCCACTATCCATCCATTGCCATTCTTCGTAGATGGGTCTTCCATGCGCCATGATTGACAAAATCTCTGAAATGAGCTCCGTCTGGTGTGGTTGGGTTTAGTCTGAAATAATTAACCAGGCTAGAGCGTAATTCTGAGACGTTCTGGGGTACCATCCCCAGGCATATTATTTGGTCATTCATCGCATGGAATAAACAATTGCCATATTTTGGCGTTGGAGGGCTGGTGATAAGTAAGTCCCGCGTTACTGACTTCTTTATCTAACAGGCATTGGGCTCTTTAACTTTTTAGAAGACCGAACGCGTGTTTTATTAATTCATATTCTTAGATTAAATAGTTACTCTTTTTAAAAATATGTATAGGTCTGTATACATATGATATTATAATTTTAATTTTTTTACTTTTAAGGTGCATTTCCAATGTCGCGTAATTTTTACGAGCGTAAATAGAAATAAGAGACGATGTATGAACAACTCTCGTAAACTTTTGCGCAAGCTGTTCATACATCGTTTCTTATTATGTTTACACACGTAAAAAATACGCCACAGTAGAAATCCAGGCTTAGGCATAAACTAGATGTATATGCACAGCTCCAGTAAAACAAATCCACACCATTCCATTGTTTATGAGCGGGATCATTTGCGGTCCTCTATGGGGATCATTTGCGGTCCGGGATCATTTGCGGTCCAATTTGGGGATCATTTGCGGTCCAATTTGGGGATCAATTGCGGTCTGGGATCATTTGCGGTGCCGGGATCAATTGCAGAGTTGTACAGATCTCTGGTGATCTTATATCGTCAAATAACAGTCAATAAGTAACTCTTCCCGCATGGTAAAACACAAGGAGGAAAAGAGGAAACGAAAAGGGTAAAAAAAGCAGAAGTCGACACAAATCACACAAGGCTCATAAGACTCAAAAGCCTCGGAAGGATGCAAAAGGTAAGTGAATTCTTTTTATGGTATTTTATGACTTTTTGGGAAGGAACATGATGAAGGTAACCTTGAAGATTTATACATCAGTGGTCGTTGGCCACCCATGATTGTAAGTTCAGAAAATTACTCTGAAATCACATGCACTGAAGACCTCGAAAATACAGTTGAACTCCGCTATTTACAACATCTCGCACTCTCATTAGACTCGTATAGTATATGACAAAAGAAAATCGAAGGTCACCGAAAGGAAATGGATTTGAGTTCGAGATTACGGGGAGTTTGAGAGGTTCAACTAGTCTCAACTATGAAACTGTAGGTGCAAATTGCGGATCATCGCCATACAGAATTAATTCTCTGAGGACTGTCAGAAATGTCAAGCAGAACCGGTTCGAAAACATGCTAGGATCATCCAATCTTAATCTTTGATGTGTGCCACATCGCATCGGAAAACTGTTTACGTTTATCCGCATTTGTAGATCTTTATATATAAGACATAAACATCTTAGAATTTTATGGAGATTTTGAAGAAGAAAAGAACTGATTACTGATCATGACCCATGACACCTATGATGATTCTAAAATGTTGCGTGCTACTCGCCGTCGCTATAATGTCTGTCATTGATCGGTCAGAGTCCATTCACGTATAATCGTTTATCATATATGCCGCATTGTTCATTGCTATTTTGAGACTTAAATTCAGTCAGGAAGTCAGGACAAAAAGTGTATATCCTTAGAATTCCTCTATTCCTCAAAGAAAGAATTGAGCAAATATTTATTTTTCCAACTTTGATTTCATTTTTAAGATTCGCTCTCTCCCGTTCTTTCTAATCTTCTGGAAACCGGACATTCCACAGTGATAAAAAGGAAACTTTATTACGAAAGCTGTCAAAGCCAGGCAAACACTGAAAAGCAATTTTCACTACTTTTTACCTCAATTGAGTCTCAAGCTGTCGCAGTGCTATATTTTTCTGACTTTTCTGTCTTTTCTTGTGATCTTCACCGGAAATGTTTCTGTCTTTCCTGCACGCCACAACCGTGGATCCGGAAAAAAGGTGAAAAAACGTTAATCAAATGGTTTTTACTTGAGTAGTATTGGCACTCAATATCTTCTCAATTAAGTCCGTAATAATGCCAATGTATGTCTTGAATCGAAACGCTGAAATTGCTTATAAAATGGGTGTTAAAATGCTTGCTTTGTCATTCAATTCAGAACAACAAACTTTTACTTGTACACGAATAGAACTGTAGAAAGAATTTCAGCAAACAATAACTTCCACATTTGCACAAAATAATTTAGTTTGTTCAGCAAAATCACGAGATCCCTTGCATACTATTGCATAATCAAAGCGCAATTTTTATCACCGTCAATACATTCTACCATGTACCTAAATCTAATAATGGCAATGATTTCGTTCGCGTGATCGGTAATTTAATATCAAAAGTTGATCAAATGACAACATACTATGAGAACTCAAAGCCATTCATTTCTTAAATTGATCTTAGTAATTATTGCTTTTCCGATAACATACCATGAGAACTCAAAGCCATTCATTTCATAAATTGAACTTATTAATTGCTGCTTCCCTAAAGAATCGCGACAAAACTATCAACAACAAAAAAATAGATAACTTAGACGTTCGCGTGATCGCTAAGAGAAAATAAAAAAAATCGTCAAATGATAACATGACATGACAGTTAAAAGCCATTCATTTAATAAATTCAACTAAAACTAAACCGCGAGAAAACTGTCAACAAAGACAAACAAACTTAACATAAACTACATACCTATATGTGTACATACGATTTCCTTAAAGTCTGAAATCTGTTTCTGCAGATCGGCTATGTTTACACTGTTTTTCTTTACAATGTTACTCCCGAATACTTTAGACAGTCAACACTTCAACAAAATATTAAAAAATTTCGTTATTTCGCCGAATTGATTGTAGCTCAATTTATTATATTATCGCTCATATGAAAACACAAACTTTCCCTTGCCATTTAACTTCCTCAGAACGTCTCCATTCATTTTAAAAATACACCGTGAAATTTTCAGTCAAACTACGTTTCCCAAGAACATTTGACCTTTTTTACCCTTCTAATGAGCACTAATGGCTTTACGACATACGATGCCGTCTCGGACACATCCACGTAAAAACAAATTTAAAAGATTGATATGTAACGCTATATATCAAAACTTAAAAAAAAATTATGACATGCCAATTCCCTAGGGAAATTAACAATAGATCCGGGAGTACTCCCCAACAATTTTAGTGGCGGTGTGCGATAAAATCCTAACCACTTCTTGATATTTTCTTCGTATTGGCACTCAAATAATATCTTCTCAGTTAAGTCCGTAATAATAAGTTCCAATGTCTGTCTTGAATTGAAACGCTCAGATCGCTTATAAAATGGTTGTTAAAATGCTTGCTTTGTCATGCAATTCAGAACAACAAAATTTTACTTGTATACGAATACAACTGTAGAGAGAATTGCAGCAAACAAGAAATAGTTTGACTAAATCTGCAAAATCACGAGGTCCCTTGCATACTATTGCATAATCAAAGCGCAATTTTTATCACCGTCAATACATTCTACCATGTACCTAAATCTATTATGGCAATGATTTGAAATTTGAAAGATTATTGATACCGTAGGTAACGTGAGATATCGAAACTGTAATACCTTTGTGATGACGTAGCGTGAGATAATTATGACAAGTTCATGACATCCCAATACCCTAGGGAAATTAACAATAGGTCCGGAGGTGCTCCTCAAAAATTTTAGTGGCGGTATGTGACGCCCTTCTTGAAATCCTTACCGCTTTAACCAACCATATCCTCAATGCCCTAATATAGCTTCTATAAAGAAGAAAGAAGAACCCCCCCGGACAAAAGTCTACAAAATTTAACAAAGAAACCTTTGTTAACAACTTTTGTCCCTTTTTTCGTACTGATTCCGAAATCGCATGCATGTTTTAATGTTGATACGTATATGATGTATATCGGCTCAACAGGAACTTTTTAACAGTGAACTCTCATAACTCATAACTCTCCATCGCCCAGAATTCAGCGACACATCCGGGTCCTTTTATGTAGCCAACAGCGCTAAATTTGAATTCTCGTCGGCGAGAACATGCCAAACAATAGAGAAAATGGCCTGAAATGGTCGACCAAGGCTTGCTATTTTTGATATTTTGACGAAACTGCGTAACATTCATTAGTTTTAGCATATGGCTTTTATAGAAAAGATATTAATAAAATATATTTTACAATCGCAGAGTTTTCAGTCCTCCTATAAGTTCTGGTTTTTTCACTTTCAAATTGCAGGTTTTTTGCCACACGTTAGTATGGAAAATCGCTTTTGATTCACATCAAGGCTTGATTTCTCATGAACTGAATCCAAATGTTTTGTTTTAGCATATGGTTATGGTAGTCTGACATTTAAGGAAGCCTCGTACAAATTTTCGAAGGATTTTGACGATTGGAAGTTCTGGTTTTTACTGAAATCCTGAAACGACTTCTAGTCGCTTCATCTTGTTTTGCTCTTGTAGATTCCCAGGGGAACTCGACTGCCCGAGTTCAAAACTCCCGCTCGCATATTAATGATGCAAAACTCCGCCTCTGCAAACAATAGTGCGTGTGACATCGCAACTAACCATTCAAATCGAAGTTCTACCAAACAATGACTTTATAATCACTAGATTTTTAATTGTTACCGGGTTTTATTTGTATCTGCCTGAGATCTTGTAATAGAATTCCTAGACATTTAACGAAATGCGCCTTTGTCCGCGGCACAAAGTTAGCTCTAAAAACTATAACGGCATCCCGTAAATTATAGTGCTTTATAGCGCTAATACTAATGACAATAATAACAAACGTTTTCATGAAAATGACCTTCGTAGAGCGAAGAAATGATCCCGCATTTGTCTGCAATTAAACAATTACAAAAAAGCCACAAAAGTGTTGTTGACAAAACGTTTATAGATAAAGGCAGAAAGTGGCCTTCCTTAAATTGAGAGTCAATTGCTCGTTTCACAGAGACAAAAACTTAATAGACTGGTCGGTTATTTTTGCGAATTTCCTTTTTGCAAAGCGCAAGTCGTAACGTTTTGCGCTCCTCTAGTCGCGTGTGACTTGCACTTCACGCTTCTTTGATTCGCGCATGAAGCTCGCTGCCTTCACTTGCCGTTTTTTATTTTTGTGGGGAAAATTTTCTGTGATTTCGCGCGTTCCTCTGGCGCGCAACTCAGTGACCTTTCACGCTCAACTCAACTCGCGCTGCTTTCAAAACCATTTAGTCTGAATGAAACTATTTCAGATAATGTTTTTAATACACTGCACAGTCCAGAATGAAAATGAAGAGGGCTTCGGCCGCCGAGGCGAGATCGTGAGTAAAAAAGCGCAACGTACAAGCGAGTGACCCGCGATCCACGCTCACTAGTTGGCAACGCTTTTAACTGAAAACCTTGTTCTGCGGAAAATGTTTTTGCCATCGCACTGACAATTGCGAATCTAACGAGTCGAAAAAAAAATCTTGCTGCACACGAATTTGTTGACAAAACCGTTTGATTGACAGCAGTTGAATCTGCCAAGAGACTAGATTCCCAATGCTTAATCTGTTGACCAATTACAGTCGACTAGTCTTGCATATGCAAATTATTATGCCGCGTATTAAGAAACTGGGCACTGCAAGTACATGTCGCGGAAGACAATGGCATTCTGGGCGATGCATGTAACAGTGAACTCTCATAACTCCGAGGCGACCGACACAACAGTCATTTGTATTCCCGATTCATCTCCAGACATGTCCTCAAAAGAACCAGAGACTGTTATCATAATACTGTTACGTTTTTACAACAACGTATACAATAATTCACTCACTAGTTTTCTCGTTGTTTATGTTCATATTGGCGCCAGAACAGCAACCATAACTATGGAAATTATACAAACCTCCGGTCAGAAAGTAAAATTGCAGTTTAATACCGATGCCTTGGATTTTATTTATACTTGACCAGAAATCCGCAAACATTTCCTTCCAGCAGAAACTTAAGCTGTCTCCGCAACCCGCAAAAATTTCCTCCCGGAAAACAAATTCAGTCGGACAATCCGCAAAATTTCCTTGTGCACGGTAGCTAAATCAACAAAGCTATGACGTCTTTCCCATACTATTGCACATTCAAACCGTAATATTCCAAAATAGAAAAAACGTAAAGTTCATGCTATTTTGCTCTGCCATGTCGCTCATATTAAAACACAAATTTTCCTGTCCCATTTAACTTTCTTAAAACGTTTCCATTCGTAAAAATACATCGTGAAATTCTCAAACTGCGTTTCCCAAGAAAACGCATTTGACCTATTTTTACCCTTCTAAAGCAGCTTCAATGGCTTTACGACAAATGAGTGAAACTGATAGGTAACGTGAGATATCGAAACTTAAAGAAGGACTTAATACCTTTGCGGTAACGTAAGGTGAGATATGACAAGTTCATGACAAGTTCTGACATCCCAATACCCATGTGAAATTAACAATAGGTCCGGGGGTGCTCCCCAAAAATGTCAGTGGCAGTATGTGACGCCCTTCTTGAAATCCTAACCGGTTTAACCAACCATATCCTCAATGCCCTAATATAGCTTCTATAAACAAGAAAGAAGAACCCCCCCCCCCCCCCCCTGGAAAAAAAGTCCACAAAAAAAAAACAAAGAAACCTTTGTTAACAACTTTTGTCCCTTTTTTTCGTACTGATTCCGAAATCTCGTTTAATGCGCATGCGCATTAACGAGATAAAAAGGTCTTATTTCAAGCGCATAGCTCATTATTAAGAAATGAATTGAATTAACCTTTAACGAACCTTAGTGGTGTCACTACCCCAGGTGGCAGCTTGTAGCTCATTCCTATTTCGAACTTCTTTTCTCCGAATCCAACTGACATTTTCCCGGCAATTTCAGAGAATCCACTATTAAGCTTGAGCTCAAAAGTTTTTTGGGGGTCCGCTTTCATACATTTTTTGCTGCAGATTACGACTTCGGCCTTGAGTGAATAAGGAACCTCCACACTTAGTTCAAGAATGGGGCAATCTGTTTTTCTGAGACTTCTTTTTAGTTTGTGATCCACTGCAATGGACAAATAGAGAGAAACATGTAAAAACTGGTTCCTACAAAAGATAAATAAGAAAACACATACAAATACCAAACATTATAATGGGATTGGAGTAAAAATGAACAGACAATCTACTGTGTCAGGTTGGCTTATTTTATGTAAACGTTTATCGTCTTCTCACATTTCTCCTCTAATATGTATAGATAGGCTGAGCCTAACAGCGTCGTTCTCCGAACAGAAAGCCGATGATAAACTTAACTATTTAAGAGCAAATCCGTGCAAAAATCAAACATTACAATACACGGCAAAGTTAAAAAAACTTAAATTCGCTTTTCTTTTGCATACAGGTAGCCTTTAGTAACTATACAATTGCTGTGTATTTTTTCTCTTGAAAACTATATTTGTTTCTGGGAAAACGAAAACATTTGTTTTCCGCCCCGGGTTCGATTTGGCGACACCAAACAGGCTTAAAATAACTCATGATTCACTCGACTCGCGTATCAAAACTACTGCGCTAGAAAAAGCTGTCATAGTTCCAATTTGTTGTACAACTTGTCATAGTCTAAACACCATGATTTCATAAAAATTAGATTAAACTACAGTGTAAGTATTCAAGGGAAGTTAAAAGCTTATGGCTCTCCCGTGCTCCGTAAAACGGTAGGCAAAAAACAACGATGATTTTGGGCATGTGCCTTTGTTCAGAATTTCGTAATATTAAGAATGAAAGTACTAGAGTTGACGATCTTTTAAAATATGTAAAGTTTAGTTTTGGGAAATGAATTTGGGATTTTTAAGAATTTGTTAAAAATCGCAAACGAAAGACATAAAATCACGCCATCTTGTGTGTGCGTGACCAACAACAAAAACAAAAACGCTTTTCTTGAGAAATCTTGGCAACTCTGACGCCAAAAAATAATGGAAATATACAAACCTTTACTTGGATATGGCATTCTTGAATGTCCAAAGTGTTTCATTTTACCGTCTGTTCAATTTCATTCGTGAAGTTTAATATATATAGATAGGCTTAGCCTAACAGCGTCGCTCTGTGAACAAGCTTAACTAAGGTGAAAGGTCGGAAGCACTAGAATTAAAATTGACGAAGGCTATTTTTCAATTTTAGCAATTCTCTAAAACAGTAAGCTTATCACGCGACCGTCCGACAGTACATTCAGACCGTACAAAAGTTCACAAAAACAACTTTTTCTCCGTCTAGAATAACTAGTACGACTATTTTCCGAATAAAATACACTTGTTGCTTGTCATAAATTGCCCGAGAAACTAATTGGAAAATCAAAATTGCAAAAGTACACAAACATATTTGAATAAGGCGATGCGAGTGAAGATAGAACTGTACTATAAAATCAAAGTCTTGTTTTGTTTACATAAAATCGCTTTTCAACCTATGTAATGAATGAACAAGCACATAAAAATGGACAACACACTCTTCTTTCGAAAAAAGTTATTCAAATCTCCATTAATTTATGTTTAAAAGCACTAGAATTAAGATTGACGAGGGCTATTTTTCAATTTTAGCAATTCTCAAAAACAGTATTACGCGACCGTCTGCACAGTACATTTAGACGGTACAAAAGTTCACAAAAACAACTTTTTCTCCGTCTAGAATAACTAGTACGACTACTTTCCAAATAAAATACACCCGTGCTTGTCAAAAATTGCCTGAGAAACTGATTTGAAAATCAAATTCCAAAAAACACAAACGTATTTGCATAAGGCGACGCGAGTGAAGATAGAACGGTACTATAAAATCAAAGTCTTGTTTTGTTTACATAAAATCGCTTTTCAACCAATGTAATGAATGAACAAACACATAAAAATGGACAACACAATCTTCTTTCGAAAACAAGTATTCAAATCGCCATTAATTATTTATGTTTAAAAGCACTAGAATTAAGATTGACGAAGGCTATTTTTCAATTTTAGCAATTCTCAAAAACAGTAAGCTTATTACGCGACTGTCTAAAGTTCACAAAAACAACTTTTTCTCCGTCTAGAATAACTAGTACGACTACTTTCCGAATAAAACATATTTGTTGCTTGTCAAAAATTGCCCGAGAAACTGATTTTAAAATCAAAATTGCAAAAAATACACAAACATTTTTGCATAAGGCGACGCGAGTGATGATAGAACGGTACCATAAAATCAAAGTCTTGTTTTGTTTACTTGTTTTGTTCAAATCTCCATTAGTTTATGTTTAAAAGCAAAACGTACCATTTATAGGTCATCGAGGCCGAGCTGATTGTCTTCGATGAAAGAAATCATGAATTGACAACTGAATTTAAGCACGTTTTAAAAAACCTAATTATTCAAAATTGAAACCTTTTAAATGCAAGCCAAAATTGCACAATATAGAACAGTAAAGTAATGATACTAGCTTCAAGTTAAGACGAAATCAGGTTTAAAAATAAGCTTAAGCACTTAGCTCTATATTCCTCCAAAACGCTTGTCTTGCAGAATTACGCAGCCTGATGCGGTCTTGACCACTGTTTGAGAAATGTGAAACCTGTCTTGAATAGCAAACCGCGGATAAATGCCGGGAAAAACAACTTTGCAAACGGTTTTCCTCGGCTAAACTCAACGGTTAACCGCTAACTCAACAAGAGTGTTGAGCGTACAGCTGACGTGACATTCGGCTGTGTAGCCGCGCGAGAAACGTTCGTACGGACAGACAGACATGACAGACGCCGCCCGCGAAACATTCCGCTGGCCATGACCATGAAAAATGACGGCATGGGTTCTATGAGTATGGCGCTCCGCACGGGCCTTCGGCCCGCAGAGCTCCGCTATCATGAACAATGAAGCCCGTAGCCACGATAAAAACATTTTAGTTTTTGCTGATTTTTTCCCAACTCACTTTGCACTTTCGTACTCTTTATACTGTTGATACAATTTTTTCCTCAGATTTCTGGCGGAAACTGTAAAAGGGCTGACAATAAAGCGAACTGTGTTCCTAGTTTTCCATCCTTGCATAACCGTGAACCGTGAACCGTTTTGAGACTATATGCAAACAAAAAGCTGTGGGAGCGTAAACTTGGGCGTCGTTGTATTAAGCGTATTGGAATGTATATATCTTGGAAAATCTGCACGCACGTCAGTGCACTGAGTATTGGTTTAGTCTTGTATGTCGTTGACTGTTGGTGCACATTTGTATAGTGGAACACGTGAAGACTTACGTGAAGTGCGGGTGCAAGAATTATATTTAACGCCAGTAGAATTTGGAAAAGCTTAATTGTAATTTGGCGAGCGAAACTGCAAGGAAAACAGAGAATTCATGGAAGCGCATAGTCTGTATTCAGGTTTCAAATTACCCTAATTCGGTGCACTTTTTCCTGACAACAACAACAAACTTAAAAGGGCTAAATTTGTTTTCTGTCTTTTCTGCTACATACCTTTCCCCGCTGTCTGACATCGATTAATATATTTTAGTTTCATTCAAGATTTATCTTCACAATTGGTAAACATGAAGTTCAGAAAGAATTTTACACATGAATTTTGCGTGACTAATGCACTGGCACTTGGGGCCGCTTGTTTACATAAAGTGACCTATTTTGATTTTGTCCGCTTTCTGACTGAAAGCTCATTCCATTCGAAATTTTTCCATAGCCGTTCACAGCCAGCCGTTCGAAATTTAGGCGTTCAAATGAAATTCGATCTGTTAGCAGATCTCGTCGCCTAGCACGTGATCAAAATCTACCGTGAAGAAATTGTTCTTTCTTATTGCACCTTTCTCGATGTAGTGCGAAAGTTATTTTATTGTTTATTCTAGAAGAACTATTCGTTTGAAACTGTATTTTTGTAATGGACGATTTTATATAAGTGACGATTTGTCTGTCCGTTTTAGAGCACGGATGACAAATTCTCATAAATCGGACCGTTCCATTCTAAAGAGTCTAAGGGCCTATTCATATGAGCCCGGTGCCCACGTACCGGGACGGATTTCGCCTTGGGTACATATGAGAAAATTCAGCCCGGTTTCCGAGATGAGAAAAGGCCAAAGATCCTGGGGGCGAGTTGCTTTAGCTTTCTCTTCTTCTGAAAGTGTGTCATAATCATCCGGTAAATGGCAAGCAACCACAGGCCCGAACAAAAACTCTTCGTCGATATGAAGCTTCGCCATCTCCACTCGCAATTCCTGGTATTGAATTTGCTTGTCTGCGTCGAAATCAAGGCTTCTGTACGCCATTTAAGACTTGTAGTTAAGTAAACAGTCGATCAATTGGCTGACCATCTCTGTTTGCCAACGGAACTTCCTAGCATTCGAGAGAGAAGAACATTCCTCACTTCCCGCCATGTTTACCAACCGCGCTGCTACGTCATCGACCATGTAACGCATGCGCTGTTGCGAAGAATTCGTCCCGATAACCGGGATGAAGTGTTCATATGGCAAAATTTTCCAGCCCGCTTACCGAGATCCCGGTTGGAAAAACCGAGATCTCGGTAACCGAGCCAGCCCGCCCTCACATATGAACACATCAAAAATTTTACAAAGGATTTAAAGGTAGGGCGAGATCTCGGAAACCGGGTCAGCCCGGTCAACCGGGCTCATATGAAGAGGTCCTAAAGATGTATATGTACCTTTGAGAATTCATAACTCGAATAATATTCCATCGATTCAATTAAATTAAAGACTGAATTACGGCTAAAGAGTACAGTATGTTGCCCAGTTTCCGGCCACTTTAGTTTGCAATCGCTATAACTCCTTTGTTTTGTACGGAAAATTTCTCAATTTCCTTTCAAAGACAGTTCATTTACTTACCTTTAAAATGTTAAAAGGTTGGCGGCCTTCCCCGAGTATTAAAGAAATTATACCATTTTTCGCAAAACTAGTAAGTTGCCCAGTTTCCGGACAGCTAGCCCAGTTTCCGGCCACCGACTTAAAGTAAATTTTCCTTGAAACCGCTCGACCTAAACCGACTTGTAAGTCCCTTGATAATAGTGGTCGCCTAGTTATAAATATCAGGTAAGTTTCAATATTAAGCTATGTCACCTACCGTTTTACTCAGTATTCAAAATACGTATGACCTTAGTGACCCGGAAGCGTGTCTTCCGCAGTTTGTTGACAGACTACTACAAAAACAAATCATGACTTACTTACTTTTAGTCACGCTATACATGCATAAGCTGTTGTTAATTCGTAATCTTTGTTACACTAACACATGTATCTTTAATTTCTCGACCAGGAAATTTTAATATTCGGTTCTTTCACTCAATAAGAAAAAGGTTTTGAGCAATGTGTCTTTTAGTGGCCGGAAACTGGCACACTAGGTCGAAATCTTCGCTGAGAGTTTGACTGCTAAAATTTCAGGAACAGCCCTATTCCAGCTGACGATGATAGATTCCCTGATCACTTTCATCTTTTATCTAACATTTGTCCAAAAATTAAGAAGCTCTTTGAGATATTTCCTGTGAAACGAGCTATTTGTTTATCTACGGTAGTTTTGATGTGCAGTGAAACGAGCCAAAATTAATCGCTAAACGTTCAATCACCTGGACAAAACATTTCCTTCCTCGGCCGTTTCTTGTTCAAAAAGAACGCCAAAACCACCAATGTGTAGCGGAAATGTTCGTCTTTCTTTCGGAACGCTTCGGTGGACGAAAATTTAAAACTCCGACGAACATAACCGGCGTAATTGTTTTTTGACCGAAAACTGGTACTGGCCGGAAACTGGGCAACACACTGTAAGCGATCAAGATTTCAGAATCTATCTGCCACTAGAATTTAATTTTCGCCGGCGAGCCCATCAAGAAAGTGTTGAAGCTTGCCGAGACGCCAGCTGATTCTTCTCGTCGTTACGCTTGACTGAGTTTGATGGATTACGCACACGCATTAGAGCCCGATTGCAAATTTGTGACGACCAAACAGCATTTTATTACTTGGGCTCCTCCGCCCAAGTAATTACATCTCAAATTTGCATGTCCGGCTGTGCAAGCGTTCGTGACAGTCACGGTTGGTACTTCTCTTAAATACTTAGGTTAATCTAATTTTTATGAAATCATGGTGTTTAGACTATAGCAAGTTGTACAACCAATTGGAACTATGACAGCTTTTTTTAGCGCAGTAGTTTTGATACGCGAGTCGAGTGAATCATGACTTATTTCAACTCTGTTTGCATGTGTTTGTGATCGCCAATTGTGCCCTGAGTTGATAACGACTTTCTTCGTTTTACTCGGAAACAAATTGATATTTCAAGGAAAAAACTACATGGCAGTCATATACTTACTATAGACTATCTATATGCAAAAGAGGAACGAATTTGATATTTTTAGCTTTGCCGAAGATTTGCGATTTTGTTTGATTCTTGCACGGATCTGCTCTTAATATAAAGGTGAAAGGTCGAAAGAACAAGAATTAAGATTGACGACCGGGCTATTTTTCAATTTTAGCAATTCTCAAAAACAGAATTACGCGACCGTCTTCACAGTTCATTTAGACCGTACTAAAGTTCACAAAAAACAGAAACAAAATTTCCGAATAAAATAAACCTGTTGCGTATCAAAAATTGCCCGAGAAACTGATTTGGAAATCAAAATTGCAAAAATACACAAACATATTTGCATATTAAAAGGCGACGCGAGTGAAGTTAGAACTATCAAACCCAAGTCTTGTTTTTATCATCATCATCATCATGTCTCATCGCGCCAGTAGGCGCATAAGGCCGTCTTGTTTTGTTTACATAAAATCGATTTCCAACATATGTAATGTATGAACAAACACATAAAAATGGACAACACAACCTTCTTCTCAGGTAAATTAGGGCAACGGCCTCTAGCTATTTCACTAAAAAAAGTGAGGGGGTGGTCTATTTTCTTAGGCTTTGGCCATGAGAACTCAACTCTTTGGTAGACTAAAGCTTTGCAAGTTTGGACATTTCGGATATTTTGGACAGATTATATGCAAATTAGGTCACGTGACCTGTCAGGGTTATTTTTAGGTCAAAAATATTTCAAGCAAAATGGCAACACTTTTCGCCAATACCTGGAGGCTGCCAGAAGTTTTATGATTTTAAAGTTGTTATGTACTTCATTTCTGCGCTTGGCCTTTTTAAAATTAGTTTAAAAACTCAGGAAAATAATAAATTACTATTACGGGGGACTGGGTACCAGTAAAAATTACCGTTTATTTTCAAACTTAATGAAATAATCAACAAAGGCCAAGCGCAGATTTTTTGTTGTTGTTCTTGGGACTTATATAGTAGCAATAACATTTGATTATGATCGGTATAAACTGTTGCCATCTTTGCTCAAAGTTTTTTCTCGATTTTGTGGCTATATTAAGTCACGTGACCTAATTTGCATATGTTATTCTTAACAAAAGGACCACAGTTGCCAACTATTTACTCTTTTAAAGTATTGAGTTCTCATGACTAAAGCGTCTTGAGATAGACCACCCCCGTAGCTTTTGGGCGTTAAAACTAGAGGCCCTTTCCCTAACTTACGGCCTGAGTTCCGAAAAATTTTATTCAAATCTCCATAAGTTTATGTTTAAAAGAAAAACGCGAACCATTTATAGCGCATCGAGGCCGAGCTGTCCTCGATAAAAGAAATCAAAACGACTGAATTTGAGCACGTTTTATAAACAATTCTCCAAAAGAAGCGAAAACACAGAGAAAAAGTCAATCACATATTGATATCAACATAAATTCCCATCGAAAAATGTATTTTGTTTTATCTTTACGTCCCTCGACTTCTTGAGAAATTCTTAAAATCTCCGCTTCTTCAGTTCTGAAACCCGAAGTGAGAAACATCTCCCCGCATTGCTCCCACATTGATAAAAACGTATGAAGTTCCTCGAAGCAAGATTTTATCCCAGAAAGAAATTATATAAAGAAAGCTAATCTTTTTCCACTATAGCGGCTTCTGAGTATCACTTTATTAGTATCCCTGTTTTGAGTAGCAAACCGCGAAAAAGTGCAGGAAAATAACGACTTTAATTTAAACGGTTTTCTCCGCTTAGTAAACACAGCAAAACATCGAAGTGTTTTTATACCGAGCTGACGCGACATAGACAAAGGCTGCGGCCGCATGTCGGACATCTTCTTATCATGTTTAAAATATATCATAAAATTTTCTTACGCATGCGCACGAGTAAAGGCTGCTTGGAGCCTCTTGTTTAAAACATTACGTGGCAAAAAGTTTACAGCTGATGGAGTGAGCGATGGAGCGAGAGAATGCTCATTCGCATATTTGCGACCGTCTGCGATAATCCGTTCATTACGCTTCGCGTATTCACAGGTTAAAAAAATAGTTGTAGTTCGTTCTCCCATGAAGTTATGACAGTTTTCAGGTTGCTTTTTACAATTACCGTTTCAGAACAAGTCGCCTGATGGGAAACTTTAAAGTTTGCCACTTACAGCGTTTGAACACCTTTCTCAAAATCTTGCGTCTGAATAAAATCACCATCTTCCTCATCCATCTCGGCACAACCGGGAGCTTGAATACTAGTTTTGGAACCAATTTAATTTCCCCATTAAACTCGCCTTCGATTGTAACTGGGCCATTCGTCAAACGACGGTTGACGGTGACCTGTAAAGCAATTGTCATTGCAAGTCAACATTCACCATGGTCTGTTGCACCAACACGCAAATGACTAAAACAAGTTATCAGCTAATGCACAGCTATCATACGACCTTAATAAAGAAAATAGAATGATTTTATCAGCGTTCCTATTTTAGAATTCTCGCCTTAGTAGTGTTGTCTTATTGTAAGCTTTTAAAAAAAATATCTTTTAAAAAAAGGACAGAAAACGTTAAATAAGTAATAAATATTTCCTACGCGGTGTTGGATGCATGGTATAATATTATCTTAATATTTAAACGACCTTTCTTTAGGACTTTATTCCTGGTCCGGAAAGGCTAGCACTGTTAAGCTTACCTGGGGACCTTCTTTCTGACATCCTCCAGATAATGAACATGATCCACCCATTTCTAGTTTAGCTGATGAAGTGAATGAAATCGGGACAAAAATCTTCCCCTGTGAAAGAATGCTCACTGTAAATTGCAATCACAACAAAACGGAAACAGTTTGTCCATTGTTACTAGAGATTTCTAACCCTAGAACGTACACGCAAACTTATACACCAACCGTGGGGCTGTGGTGGGGTGGTGGTGGGGTGGTGGTGTTGGTAGGGGGATGGAGGTGTATGTATATGCAACACCCCTGTTGGGTTTTTGTGGCATTACAATATTACGAAAACATCATGGCAAAAAATTGGGTGACATTTGCCTCCAATTTTTTAACTCGTCCCCAGACCCCCAATTTGACACTTTAAATCACTGTGAAAACCCCATTTTTTTAAGGGAAAATCAAAATTTCGCCCATTTATGAATTACTTTTCAAAAATCCACACTCGGATTCCAATAATTTGGTTATTATTCTATCTGGAAACGTTAAAATATTTTAATAACTAAAAAAAAGTCCCGTCATTTTGACCTTGAAGTGACCAATGTCAAGTAAAGGCTTATATGAAGTTCAACCGCGCGGTCATCATTTTAGCGGTATAACTTATTTTAATAGGCATAATGTCAACATCCACACTCGGTTTTGAAAAGACTGGGATCTTGTGAACATTTTGGTGGGAAATATGATTTAGTTGGAGCGAAAAAAATCCCGTCATTTTGCCATTTTTTCAGTGCACTATGTTTCGACTGAGCCAATTTTGAGGTTTTGCACGGCAGCCAAGTTGCGTGGCAGGAACAATGAAAATGTTTTGCATTAGAAAGAACATTCTTTCCCATAGGGAAAAGAATCTATTGTCCTTGCCATGCAACATGGCTGCCGTGCAAAACCTCTATTAGTCTGTATCTTTTCGCATGCTGGTCATCGCTTTAAGCGTTCTAACTCATTTTAACAGGCGCAATGTCAACATCCATACTCGGTTTTGGAAAGATTGGAATCTAGAAAACATTTCGGTGAGAAATTTGCTTTGGTTCGAGCGAAAAAAACTCCGTCATTTTGCACTTTTCAACCGGAAAAGATTTCCGTTTAACCCCATACATTAGTTATGCATACCGTTCTTAAAACTAAAACAAAAGCCAATTATTTGGCGTCAATTTTGGTAAGACTGTTTTGGTCGGCTTTCTTGTATGTTTTGGTTATGTTGTCGTTCAGAAGTTGATTGTACTTTGCAGTATCTAATTTGTAAAAGTTGGTTGATTTATCGGTTTTAACAAATAAACGATTGTCATTTTTTAACTGACTTGATATCTTCATTTAAGTCATTCTGAAACTGGCATTTGATATTCTTGAATATGACATTTTGTATCATATTTATCATGCCTTCTTCAAAACATTTCAGCTCCTCAATATATATATATATATATATATATATATATATATATATATATATATATATATATATATATATAAATTTGTTTATACGTTTTTTGTCTGACACCTATAGTTCGACCACATTTAGTGGTCTTCTTCAGGGTGACTAAAACACCGTTAACGTATTACAATTCAAAATTGCTGAGGCGTCCGATGTCAAGGAAACGCGTGCGTACCAAAACACCTGACTGTTATTTTGAAACTGTAACGGAAACATATTGCGATGCATTACAAAAAAGCGACAAAAACTATTCATACGCGTGCGCTCGCGCTTACAAAAAGCTATTCATACGTGTGCGCTGGCGCTTATACGTGTCTTCCTGTTTTGAGCATAAAACCATCATTGTCATTAAGCCCATTCGGTATCAAAGTCCCTAATCTGTACATCCATTGTCCTTCCTTGTCACGCAGCTCCCTCTCACATTTGACCCAGTCTATCAGTTGAACGCTCATGTGTTCCAATCCTGAATGTCCTTGGCAATGAAAATGCTGGTAAAGAGCCTTATCCTTCTTCTTATTTTCCAACGACAGATTAACATGCGCATTTACCCTACTCTTATGATTGTTAAACTTTGTCCTAAATGCGGTGGTGGTGGATCCAACATATTGAATTTGACATTTCTTACAAGTGATAAGATAGATCACATTTCTAGAATTACAATTAAGGTTGTAGTTTATGCTAAATTCTTTGCCAGTTTTGTTGTTACGAAAAACTCTTCCTAAACAAAGAAAATTGCAAATCTGACATCGATTGGAATCACATTTCGATGTTCCTTTCACTTCATCTTTAGAGCCACGAAATTTTTAGGCGACCATTGGAAACTTCTTAATCGCATCTCTGCATCTGTTTGATGAATGTAAAACAGGCTGTAACTTCCTCAATAAACCTCCGATATTAGGAAGGCCTGGATGATATGTAACTGTAAAAGGGATCCTGCTGTTGTTCTCTTTTGGTTTTTCCCTTAAAGTCTCATTCCTTGGTATCCTCAGACTTCAGAAGATATTCATTCGTTTAATGCTACAGCACTGTTTCGTATGGTCAAAATTAAGATGACCACTGTCAGTTCGTAGTAGGACATTCGGCCTGCACGTACAAGTTGTCTCTTTTCTACATCGGTCATTCACCTTAATACGAATACATTATGTCTTTTACAGTGGAGTTCTCGCCACTAGATCTTGCGGGTATCCCGGATGTTCGGTTCAGGCCCTACCTACAGTAACGCCATTACATGTCCCCTTTTTACAGTTGATAACCTAGGGAACCGGTAAATTGATTTCTAGTGTTCTTATATTACGTGTACTTTGTGCAAGTGATGTGATAGGAACAGGTGGAACTTCCTGCAACCAAAGTCACCTGCAAGCGCTTCTAGTTCTATCTGGCTGTACCGTTTCTCCGTATCTGTGAGGCTCCGACTAGCATACTGTACAACTTGCCAAACTTGCTCTCCCGGTTTCCTCTGGGTGAGAGTTGGGCACCCATCGATGTGGAGCTTGTGTTCTACTTGAGGAAGGTAATACGCCTGGACAATGTCGCTGCTTAGCATGTTCTTCATTTCTTCGAATGCCTCCGAGTGCTCCTGTTTCCATTCGAACTTTCCTTTTAGTAGTTCCCCGAGTTTGCTTGCCGTATAGTGATACTTGCTTCCTTCCATGAAGCGTGAGCTATATCTTACTGTGCACAGAAACGAGTTAAGTTCCGCTGCATCTCTAGGGCGTCCAGATGATTTGATGGCCTGCACCTTGCAGGGGTCTGGGGATACTCCGTCTTTTGAAAACATCAAGCCGTAATACACCACCCGATCTTTGTCGAATTCCCATTTCCCCTCATTGAATGTGACATTCTTCTCACGACTCTTCTTGAGGAGCGCCTCCAGGTTTGCATCATGCTCTCTTACGTCACACCCCTGAACGATGATGTCGTCACTTATGTTGGAGACTCCTTTGAGATCTTGCGTCAATTCCTCTCTGATCGTTTCCTGGAATATCTATGCAGCTGACCTCGTACCGTAGTTCAGTCTCTTATATCGGTATAAGCCGATATGTGTCGAAAAAGTCGTTACGTTTCTTGAGTTCTCCACTAGCTCCAGTTGATGATATCCCTTGCGCATATCCAGGTGTGAGAACACAGTCGAGCCACTTAGCTCACTAGACTGCGAGCAGTCTCTCTTTTCCCGCTAAATTCAGTAGGGACGAACGCAAAAAAAATAGCGTGATGAGCGAGCGGCGAGCGGCGAGCCGCGAGTAGCGCGGGCACCTGCAGGCGAGAAAAAGAGAGACTGCCCTGGGATCATACAGCAGTTCAGAAGCTCGGCACACCGGTGACGCAGTATTCTGATTGGTCGGTTTACAAAGCGATGACGCGTATCTGTCATCGACATTACTTAGCGTCATGCAGGGCCCAGCGAAAATAAAACTAATTGCAAGAGACCATTGACGGTCGATAATTTCAAACTAACAGATCTGACTACCTAAGAGATTCAGAGAGAGTGAAAAACCTTACATTGTTGGTAAACTTCTACTAGAAAATGGCTACCTGAGCACGGCAAGAGGTCAAACAAAACTGAAGAAAGCCGCTAATTGAACAGAGCTCCAGAACTGAAGAAAGCTGCCGAGTTGAAGAAACCAGAGTTGAAGAAAACCGCCGAGAATACAGCATAATTTCAAAATGACCTCCAAATCGAAGCTTGCCCTAAGCCTACATGCAATGTTAAAGGTTTCACTGCAGAGCTATTCTAACAAATGCCACGATGGCATAATAAAGAACATCGCTATGAAACAGACGCCCCAACAAAGAGGCCAAAACTAGCAGACAGCTTAAAAACACAAATGACCTTGAGACTATAGTCTGTATCATTTTGCGAGTTTAGAAGGCTTTTAATTCAGTCACCTCGAATTCTCCATATACCCGCTACAAATACATGAAGCATCATTTTGCGAGCTTAAATATAAAATGGCTAAAACACTCGCGAGGGAGTCGTGTAGGCCTGTCACTCTTTATTACACCAAAATGGGAGGAGGTGTCAACGTGTGTCAAACGTGAGCTGTCATAGGGCTTCTGAACTGCTGTATGATCAGGGCAGTCTCTCTTTTTGTCGCCTACCGGTGCCCGCGCTACTCGCTCATCACGCTATTTTTTTGCGTTCGTCCCTGCTGACATTAGCGGATAAAGAGAGACTGCTCGCAGTCTATTACCTCACTGACCACGTCGTCTATCGTGGGGTGCTGCGTGTGCCTGCGGGGTATCGCTTGGTTTGCCATTCGCATATCCACGGTCAGGCGTATCTGGCTTTGGTCCTTCTTTGGAGTGACCACTGGTGGTGATACCCATTCCGTTGGCTCTTTGACTTTTTCAATGATTTTCTGGTCCAGGAGGTGTTGTATTTCCTCTTCCATTTTCTGGCGTACGCTAAATGGTTGTCTGCGTGGAGGCTGGGCAATTGGCTTGAAACTGGGGTCAACATTCAAGTCGACCTGAATGCCGTTTAACTTTCCAATCCCTTCGAAGCGGTTCTTGTATTCTCCCAGTATTTTCTTTGTATTGCCCTTCTCCTCTGACTGTTTGGTATCCTTTTCGATTGCATTGCTCACCAGTATCATTCCGAGGTCTTTTCTATCCTTGTAGCTGAGCAACGGGGCTGTCTGGGTATTTCCTTTTATAAGTTGCCACGTGACCACCTTCATTCTTGTCTTAGACTCCGTGAGCGCTTTAAAGCTTCCCAGCACAGGTAGAAGGTTTGCATCTGTGTCCGCCTCATATGATTTTATTTGGCATTTTGATTTCTTTATCTTCACTTTCTTCTCTAGGCCGTATCTCTTGAATGTTGTTTCGTCCATAGCATTGACCGTAGCGCCGCTGTCCCGGAGTACCGTGATGCCAACGCCTTCAATTAACACTTTTTAGGGGCTTGTTGTCCGGAGGTCCCATAAGGTTTACCGTTTCCAGTTTGCACGCGTCCTCTCCGTCGCTGCTGTCAGATGAGGTGTCAGATTTTTGTTGGCTTTTGCAAGTTAATTTCTTCGTAGCTTTAATTTCTTGTTTGCTTTTACAATACTTTGCACAGTGATTTCTTTTTCCACATCGCGTACACTGCTTGCCGAATGCCAGACATCTTCTTAATCCTCCTTAATCCTCCTTGGTGGTGGCCAATGTTTCCCGCAGTTAAAACACAATTTTCTGTCTGTTCTGTCCTTGATTTTATCCACTTCGTGTTTGATAGTTACGTCGGTTGGTGTTTGATTCTCCACTTTTGCGGCGTGTTGGTCGGCGCTTTCAATACCTCTGGCGTATTTGAGAGCATCGGCTACTGTTAGCTGGTCTTGTAATAGTTTTCTTCTCACCTTCTTGGATTTACCGTTCTCGATCATGGCCATTAGTATTTCGGTATCCAACCAATCTGTCGGGAAATCACAGTGTTCGCCTTCCGCCCTCAGCTTGGAGACGAATGAATCCCAAGTTTCGTCCTTTCCTTGTTTGATACAGCGAAACTTGTGTATGTTATACAATCGATTCTGCGATTCCTTAAACTTGTTTCGTAGTGCATTGATGGCTCCGTCTAAATATGTTCCCATGTCGCCGAGCTGTTCGAATATGTCAAGCGTGGCTTCACCTATTGAATCTAGGAACAAAGATCGTTGTTGTGCTTTGTCTGTGATGTTGTAGGCTTACATATCGTTTTTTTTTAACCTCCCGGCATATTTGCTGAAGCGCGCTTAGACGGTTTCAGGGTCCTTGCGAATGTCGAATTCCGGAAACTGTTTATATCCTATGTTTACCGCCATTTTAGCTCTTTAAAGTCATCCTCGTCGCCAATTTAATGTTGTCAGTTCGTAGTAGGACATTCCGCCTGCACGTACAAGTTGTCTCTTTTCTACATCGGTCATCCACCTTAATACGAAAACATTATGTCTTTCATAGTAGAGTTCCCGCCAATAGATCTTGCGGGTATCCCGGATGCTCGGTCCAGGCCCTACCTACAGTAACGCCATTACAATGACAAGAAAGCGCGCATAAAATTGATCGATTTTACATTTAGAGTTTCACATCTCACCTCAAATTTTAATGCTGCGACGAGTTCAGCCTCAAAAAATATTCCACATGGTATACACACGAAGGCATAAACAGGTATGCAAAAACTTCCAATTTCAACAGGTTGACCAATGGGAAAGGTTTTTTCGAAATTGATACCGCTGCAAAAGAAAATAAAATGTTGTGACTTCAACCAAGCTTAAGATACTAAGATTCTCAAAAAATAAAGCCCATAAAGTAGCCCTAGGTAAACTGTTATAAAAAAGGTGTTTACTTCTGTCCGGTGACCTCGATTTAAAAACTAAAACAATTTTATTAAGAACAATAAATAACTAATCATATGAGACAGATAATTGGCACATTTTAAGAGGTGATTTTCTCAGCTTGAAATAAATTGAAATATTCGAGAGCATTTTCCTAATAAGCCATTTTAGTAGTATAGGAGGGACCGAATTAACCTCTTTTTTGCGCTGGAAACTCATTAATTTGCGGTGGAGAACATTAACGCCATGAGCTATTATTCTCATGAATAAAATGCTGTGGAATCTCATTAACGTGCGGTGGTATACATTAACGTGAGGTGGAATCTCATTAACATGTGGCGGAATACATTAACGTGGGTGACGCCATAGACTATTGTCTTTATCTCATGAATAAAATGCTGTGGTTTCTCATTAACGTGCGGAGGTATACATTAACGACCGTTATTGGTGTGGTATTTCATTACCTTAAAATAACCAATTCCAAAAACCGGGTTGACAAGATTTCAAAACAATGGTACAATAACCTTGCCCAAACTTGCCCGCTTTATACCAACTCACTTCAAAACAAAACACAACTGACACAGATATCCTTTATAAACATAGATCAAAACAACATGCCTTGACCAGGACTCGAACCTGGGTTACTGCGGCCACAACGCAGTGTCTTAACCACTAGACCATCAAAGCTGTGGAAATTATAACCGAATAAAACTAATAAGAGGGTTCCGAAACATTCAAGTTTAGAAGCAATAAAATTGCGCAGTATAAAAAAACCGCTTTTACTTTACTAAGATCCGCAACATTCCTATAACCGCTTCATCGCTAGATTCAATGTCGATTTTCAGTTTTCCAGCCATCGCCCACTTCAATTTCCTTATCGGATCTTTACCAGTAGCTTCAAAGTTCAAACTTTGAATTATGCGAACTTACACTGAACTAAATTTGCATGAAAAAATTAGCACCTCCGAAAAATAAACAAAGCAACCAATTACATGCGCCGGCTAAAAGAATAAACCCACACTTTGTTTAAGGTCAAACTATATTTATTGATAACAAACAATTTCATAATTATACAGACAATTTAAAAGCTTAGATGGAAAGGAACAGAGTTCATTAATTCTTTTTCATCGGGTTTATACAAAGTGCTCTTTGATTCCCTTGGTTTTCTGTCTCACCGCACTGCAATCATCGCAACGAGCAAGGGTTTCTTTCACGTGTTTAATTTTGTCCAAAGGAATCTTGTGCTCGCATATGGGACAAATCTTTTTATTATCATGCCAAAAGCATTTGGGACATCTCATGACTCCTGTTACATACACATTTGAACTCTCGCAATGATGACATGGAATTTGACTTTTTGTCTGAATTATTTTCTTGCTTTCAGACGAGCTTTCCTCTTCTTCGCTGTCCGTTGAATTTCCTTCATCCTCTTCATCACTTTTAATTTCTTGGTCGCTCTCTTCAGACTCATCGGCCGGACTGTTCTCATAAGCGCTTTCCTCTCCTTCGTTGTCTGTTGAATCTTCTTCATAAGCCTCGTTGTCGGATTCTTTTTGTTCTTGATAGATGTTTTCTTTCTCTAAAAGATCGCTTAACAGTTTTTTATTCTTGATTAAACGCTTATTAATTCCCAACTCTGCGAGTCCATCTAAAAAGGTATTAAGCGGACGGGGTCGGGCCACATTATTTTGGGGAAGTAGCACATACTCAACCAGCTCTGCGATGTTTGTGACGGGTATTATGCGTTGATTTCGGAGTAATTGACCTCAAGGTGTCCAAAACAGGGTATCTTTGGAAGCGGCCATACTATGCAACAAATCAGAAGCACGTTCCTTTGACACCGCTTTGGAAAGATTGCTTAAAACATCTTTAATTCTTGGCTCCTCGTTGTCTTCCTCGTCTTCGTTTTCCTCATCCGAGGTTATAGTGTCTTCCATTCCGCTCTCCATTTCTTCTTCATCCCAGTCTACTTTTCTCTTCATATCAGATCCGTACTCGTTAAAGTCGAATTTCAAATGATCAGAGCAACGATGCATAGTTTCTTTTATAGCATCAAAACGCCCAAGCTTGTGACAACAGGGACCAATAAGTCTTGTGTAATGGTGGTGGTGGTGATAACAATAGATTTGTGGTGGTGGTGATGGTGGTGGTGGTGGTGAAAACAATAGAATTGTGGTAGTGGTGGTGGTGGCGGTGGCGGTGGCGGTGGCGGTGGTGGTGATAACAGTGGAATTGTGGTGGTTGGGATGGTGGTGGTGGTGGCGGTGGCGGCGGTGGTGGTGAAAACAATAGAATTGTGGTGGTGGTGGTGATGGCGGTGGTGGTGATAACAATAGAATTGTGGGGGCGGTGGTGGTGGTGAAAACAATGGAATTGAAGAGGAACTAGCCTATATAAGTGAGCAACATTCGTATTTTCTCAGTTCACATCGAGCTTTCATTGACTTGACATGAATTTGTCCTGTCCCGTTTGTGAGAAGACATTTAGCAGGAAAGATAGTATGCAAAGACACATGACCAACAAACACACCAGTCCTACTTTCACTACATTTAAAGCAATGACGATTTCTACACAAAAGTGTCAGCGGTTTCACTTCGAGCACCCTTTTACTTGTATGGTTGCAGGGATGACCGGTTCGGGGAAAACGTTTTGGGTTCAATCACTGTTACAACAGGCCTCAGACGTGATAAATCCACCACCCGAGAGGATTGTCTGGTGTTATTCCCAATGGCAGCCCGTGTACATACAAATGCTAGTCACAATACCACAAATTGAATTTGTCAAGGGTATTCCTTCTGCGTTGGAACACGATTCCTATTTCGATGTCAACAAACGGAACTTAATCGTCTTTGACGATCAGATGATTGACGCTGGCAAAGACAAGCGAATAGTAAACCTTTTCATACGAGGTTCTCATCACCGCAACCTGAGTGTCATTTATATCGTACATAATCTATTTCATCAGGGAAAGGAAAGCCGAAGCATCAGTTTAAACAGTCACTACTTGGTCCTTTTCAACAATCCCAGAGACAAACTGCAAATTTTGACCCTAGCTAAGCAAATGTATCCTGGCCAAACGGCTTTCTTTATAAACCAGTATGAAGAGGCTGTACGAAGACCCTATGGTTATCTCCTGGTGAATTTAAAAACAACTACACAAGATAATTGTAGACTGTGAACGAATGTACTACCCGGTGAAGAACAGTTTAATCAAACAGGGGCACAAGACAATATTTCTCAGGAGCTACTAAAGTATCTCAGACAGCAGAACATCTCCAGTTGTCTCAGCCATGCAGGGACCACAGGACAGAATGGACAGCCTTCTCTCTCGAACAGACCTTGGGGAATATGACAAAGCCAAACAGTACCTTGGGCTGCAAAACAGATATCTGACGTTTAAACATCAATTGAATGGAAGACGTCAACAGTCTGATGACATGAAAAGAAGTTTTGCAAGTCATCCGGAAGATAATTTACCCACCATTATACAAGAACCCACAGCAGTAACAGCGGTGACAACCTCTACACCCTTAAATCCATTTATCGCGACACCCTCTCCAGCGCCCACCACGCAAGAAACTTCCGCAGTAACGCCACTACCTTTAAATACAGCCGTCTTGACCCCTCCCCCAACAGTTCAAACACATACATACATACATACATACATACATACATACATACATACATACATACATACATACATACATACTTTATTACCTTTCCCCAAAGGGGCTTTTCAAAGATAATTAAAACTAACTAACAAGAATAATCGAAAAATAACTAATTACATTATGATCATAAATATAAATCGTATTTACAAATATAAATTGAATTAATTAAGTTAAGATTCTAAAAATTCCTTAAGAAGCTTGCGCTTTAAAACTTTCTTAAAAACCGAGACAGATTTACTAAATTTTAAAATAGGGTCCAATGAGTTCCAAATGTTAACAGTGCGATAAAAAAATGTCCTCTGGCCAGAAGCAGTTCTAAATAAAGGAATGTTTAATTGTTGAGAATTTCTAGTTGAACGGTTACTTATATTTTCACGCTTAATAAATTTAGATATCAAGTAGTCGGGGGCACAGCCTGTCATACACTTAAAGGCCAGGGTGGCACTCCGATAATAAAGCTGGCTAGATACTGGTAACCAATTTAACTTTTTTAGTGCGGGGGTGACATGGTCATATTTTCGCGTGCCGCTTACAATTCTACAGGCAAAGTTTTGTACAGATTGCAGTTTATCTATATTAAAATTAGAAGTGTTTACCCAGACATTAGAACAATAAAACAATTTACTAAAAACTAGCGCATTAATAACTGTAATAAGAATACTTTTATCAAGTGAGTGTTTAACACGATTAATCTATCCAAGACAGGACATGCAGGAGGAAACGGTTTTAATTATATGTTCGTTATAAGATAAGTTGGGATCCAATGTCACCCCAAGGTCCTTTGCAGCTTGGACTGGCACAAGTACATTCCCCAGCAATGATAAAGAGAAAGTTTGCAATCTTGGTAGCATTTGTCTACTGCCAAATACCAGTAGTTTAGTCTTTATCGGGTTCAGCAATAAATAGTTGTTTAAGCACCAGTTGCGTACGTTTATTAAATCCTCGTTCATATCAGTTATAGCATTTAATTTGTCTTCAAGCTTAAAAGAGACGAATAGTTTTGTGTCGTCAACGTAACACTGTGCGCTGCTTTTCTGTGGAACAGTCGGGAGGTCATTTACATAAATGTTAAAAAGAAGTGGACCTAAAATGCTCCCTTGCGGCACACCGCTGATAACGGGCAGAAGCTCAGACACAGTGGAATTTATTCGTACATATTGCTGCCTATTGCTGAGGTAACTGCGGAACCATTGTAAACAGGAGTAAGAGACGCCGACGTCTTTCAACTTAGATATTAATATGTCGTGACTAATGCTGTCAAAGGCTTTACTCATGTCTAATAGTACCATGGCCGTTAGTTTCTTTTGATCAATGGCGCTGAGTATCGCGTCAGTGGTGTAAAGTACAGAAGTTTCGGTCGAATACCATTTTTTACTTCCACTTTGGTCCCTCGCCAGCACCGAAGCGCAAACGACAAAGAATCCAGTTAGTAAATTACTTAGATGTTGGTGATGATAAACCTTAAAGGCGCGCGATCGCGGCGTTACAGATATACAGCTGAACCTTACAAGTATTCTAAGAATCAAGAGGATTAATTTTACCCAAAACGATGACTGCAGTGCGGTGAGACACAAAAAACCAAGGGAATTAAAGAGTACTTTGTATAAACCCGATGAAAAAGAATAAATCAACTCTGTTCCTTTCCAACTAAGTTTGTAAATTGTCTGTATAATTATGTACTTGTTTTTTATCAATAAATCTAGTTTGACCTTAAACAAAGTGTGGGTTTATTGTTTTAGCGCTCGCACGTAATTGGTTGCTTTGTTTATTTTTCGGAGGTGCTAATTTTTTCATGCAAATTTAGTTTAGTGTAAGTTCGCATAATTAAAAGTTTGAACTTTGAAGCTACTGGTAAAGATCCGATAAAGAAATTGGGCAAAGATCTCATGGATATACCCACCAGACCGTGAAACAAAGACTACACAATAGACTACACGGAAATAATAGATCACAAACAAAGACTATAACAATGGGGAATCGTTGTGTGTATATCCATGAGATCTTTGCCAGAAATTGAAACCTAAAGTGGGCGATTGCTGGAAAACTGAAAATCGACATTGAATCTAGCGATGAAGCGGTTATAGGAATTTTGCGGATCTTAGTAAAGTAAAAGCGGTTTTTTTTTATACTGCGCAATTTTATTGCTTCTAAACTTGAATGTTTCGTAACCCTCTTATTAGTTTTATTCGGTTATAATATCCACAGCTTTGATGGTTAGTGGTTAAGACACTGCGTTGTGGCCGCAGTAACCCAGGTTCGAGTCCTGGTCAAGGCATGTTGTTTTGATCTATGTTTGTAAAGGATATCTGTGTCAGTTGTGTTTTGTTTTGAAGTGAGTTGGTATAAAGCGGGCAAGTTTGGGCAAGGTTATTGTACCATTGTTTTGAAATCTTGTCAACCCGGTTTTGGAATTGGTTATTCTAAGGTAATGAAATACCACAGCAATAACGGTCGTTAATGTATACCTCCGCACGTTAATGAGAAACCACAGCATTTTATTCATGAGATAAAGACAATAGTCTATGGCGTCACCCACGTTAATGTATACCACCGCACGTTAATGAGATTCCACAGCATTTTATTCATGAGAATAATAGCTCGTGGCATTAATGTATTCCACCGCAAATTAACGAGATTCCAGCGCAAAAAAGAGGTTAATTCGGTCCCTCCTATACTACTCATTTTCGTATTTAAAATTACCGCTGAGTTCAAACACCAATGACACATTGACATAGGGTTAGACTCGACCTGATGTAAAATATTCACAAATACCGGCAGAAGGTGCGTGAAATTTGAAAATTAAACAATAGACAGAGCTCTTAACGGGTCATCCTCTCGCCTGAATTTGTGAATTTATCACTTCAGATTGAGGCTAACCCTGTAAAAATGCGTCTTCAGTGCTTTCGTTCAGCGACTATAGCGAATTCGAAACTGGACTATTGATATTATTTTACGGGATTTCATCCAATGCAATATTCACAATATTCACATCGACTGATACGTGGCCTACAGTACAGAGTCTTACACTACGTTAAAAAGCATTGTTTTATCTTTCAAAATATGTTTTCAAAACCATGGGCAACACCGCGAAATACAAGTAGTAATTGACCTCTACTGACACGGCAGTCCGATGCTAAAAGCTTAGGTAAACAAAACACAAGAACATTCTTGAACAGCACATGTTTACAAGACTATTTTCAGGAACTTGCTATCGTTTGTGAGCAGCAATTGAACATTTTGTGCTGTTTTGTTGAAAATTACCAACTCGAAATAGTGTTCACGACCCAGCTGAAGTTTGTCAAAGGTCAAGTGCTATCAAAACAGATCAGAATATTTTGGGATCCGAAATTACTTTTTAACAGAAGAACAGCTGTCAGTGCAGTTTTATTCGTACCTTAGAATGGGCTTTCTAGATAATGTAGAAATCCTTCAGAACAGTGGCGAAGAACATCTTCTGCGGCTTCAAACTCCTGTCAACGGCGTCAACGACTGCGTTACAGTACATTGCACTTGCAGACCGCTTACTAGATTTTTCGACTTGTATTTCGGTTTGTCGCTGCATTTCTCCAATGTTTTCTTAGTACCCTTAGGTTCTTGATTCGGCAAAACAATGCAAAGAGCAAGTAGCGTTGACGTTTTACGTTTGACCACCGCGTGGTATAAAACCATCTTATCGTGATGTTATGGAGATAGTTCAGTTTATTTCCATCTTTTGATTATTGGATTTTTTAATTTGTTGAATGCTTGCCTTAGAAAATTCAAGCGCGCCCGTATAAAGCGAAATAATGTATCAGCGGTCTGCTAGTGTAATTTACTATTAAGCAATATCTGGCCGTTGACTTTGAAGCCGCGGAAGATGTTCTTCGCCACTGTTCTCAAGAATTTCTACAATATCTAGAAAGCCCATTATACATGTGCTGTTGTCTGACAGCAAGTATTAATGTGATGTTTATTTTCCAACAATTTTACATAGTTAGGGACTTATTGCTATTTAAATGGCAATCGGGGGTAAGAGGCTTTAACAAAGAAGTCCTCCTTTGATTAAACAAAATCGTAAAAAACTAAATCAATTAAATCAGGTTTGGCATATGTCCGAGTAAAATGCTTTCCGGTACAATACCGGTTTCTTAAGAGTAGTTCTCTGAGAAAGTGGTGCAAAGTTGGAAGTGAAAATTTTTAACCCCCCTTCATTTTTTGTGTGGAGGTAGGTTACCTGGGGGGATGAACAAAAACAACCATATTAGGGTCAGCCGTTGTATCGTTGCTGTGGTAACCGCGATTGATCATGCCAGCCTCAGACCCATGCTTTGATCAAAAATTTCACTCTCAAGTAGGACATTTTTTGGAGTCTCGTTCTCGGGTAGATGGAAAGTAATTCAAATGAAATTCCATCAGAGAGTAGAGCCATCCTACTAGTTTATAAAAGTTGCTGTTAACAAATTTTGTTTTACCTAAAGAAGGAGAAAATGTTCGCTCTATTATGTTACATGTCAGCCATTTTGACAAACGACGAAATCAAGGACAACTATTTTCGCAATTTCTCTCAAAGTACTCTTTATTAGCAGCAGAGTTTACAAACATGTTAAAGTTTCTAAATATCATAAAATATTTTTTGGAGAAAACTATTCTATGGCCACGGGAGTTGAACACATTTGAGGCTAATTTGACAAAACTACAAAATTGGCCATTTTGAAGCTTAATTATTCAGCGAATTATTTCGCCCAAAAAGACTTTAGAGAGACCGTTTAAGCGCCAAAAGCATTTATTACTATCTTGTCTGCTAACTATGTTTGACAAATGAGGTTTCGGCCACTAAATTTATTGACTTTTAAATTGATAAAATCCTACCTTGTATGGTTTGGTAATTTCTACAGCGTTCTTTTATCGCGCAAGTCCCTCGGTCGGTCGCTCCGTTTCGTTGGCTAAATCTACCACAGACTCTAGCCGGTTAGGTCACAACCGTTTCCCCCATCGAACATCCACTTCAGAGACAGACGATGGATCGTTAGTCCTCATATAATCTGATATATAATGGAAGAAGAATTCACTCTGTCAAAACACAGTCGCGCTTTTCGTGGTTTCTGCCATCCATGGAATAAAATTAATCAGTTCAATCCATCCAGAGAGTAAAATAAATGCATCACTAACACTGCACTAAGCAAATACTAGTCTGTAACCAATCCTGAAAAAAATAATCGGCTTAAATCGACTTGGGGATCGACTTTAGTTGAGAGCCGGCCAGGAAGTTGTTGTCGAGTAAACGTGCAGACCGGAAATACAAAGAGCAATTTATTACTGCTGACCGGATGTAACGCAACCTTTAAATGTCGACTTTCGATCTGGCGTTAAGATCTCTGGTATTGATATTTATGAATCTGGTATTCCCTGATTTGAGGGTAGAGAAAAAAGTGCATGACTCTGAGAATGAAAGCTTTGAAAAGAAATCGGCCTATATACGCCGAATATAACAGGCAAAAAAAAAATTGGTACGGTGCAGTCTAACAATTATGTTGCTCATTTATTGATCTGTATTTTGTTATAGGCTAATCATGTTACAATGTTACCGTGTAATCATGTAAATAATACTACTCAATCACGGTCTGACAGTAGTGTTATAAACACTGGCTTTACAAGACTAGGGTAAAGTTATTTTTTTCGGAAGGTCACGGGCTTACAAACGTATTTAGTTTTCCGTTAACATCAAATACTCTACAGGCTTTTACGAGACGAGAGCTTTCGATAGCTATAATTGAAAAGTACGCATTTCCAAAACTACAGTTTCGTCAAGGACTCGAGGACTGGGGTTTGAATTATCTCGGTCTATTTACTGAAATGCAGTCATACCAAAAACCGAATACCCCGGGCGGGGGAACTCCCATATAAAAATGAGGGGGGTGCTTGTCGGAAATTTTCGAAAAATACCCTAAAATGTGCCAGAATCTTGTTTGATGGGTGTGGCTCACATATTTGTTACCCCTAAGACGTACAAATTCTAAAACAACACATCTCACATTCTGCCATATATTTCGGCTCAATAAACTAAAAGGTAACACGATAATTCTAACAGAGGTCATTTTAGATTTTAACATTCTAAGCGGTACCAATCTACAAATTTTGACACCTAACAGGTACGACGAGTACCCCCGTTATTTTAGTACCCACCCCGAGCCGAATCCACGTTATTGAAAGGCGCCTTCTGTGAACGATAAGGAAAACATATACTGATGCAGGCCTTTATGGGAGTTGCAGGGGTTTGAAAAGACTGAACAGGGCATTGACGTATGTCGCCTTCTTTCTTCCTGACACGCCCTGAATGCCGTACTTAAGACATATGCCTTTCAGGTTTGCCAACGTTAGCTTGGTCTATAGCTCGTCTCTGTTCATGCGGCACAAAGTTATCCTCTTGTACGTGTAACAGCTCCTTCCATTTCCGGCATTGTGGCTTGTCTAGCTGTGATTTCAGCTGTTGCTTCTTGGAGCATTATTCATCTTTCCTCTGTCTCTAGCTCTGCCTAGAGCTGAGATATCCTTTCGCTTGCAATTGGCAGCCATACGTGAAAAGTATGAGAATATTTGCTGTAGCGTTAAGAATTCCTCAACGGCAAATAATCGTTTGCCATCTTGTCCACGTGCTCGCCTTATCTTTCTGGCTACTTCCTCGCCGTTGCTTTTCTTCCCAGTCTGTTCACCGATGTTGTATTTCTAATCCAGAAACGTTTTCTGTTGCTCTGTGAACCGGACTTTTCTTGCACTGGATTTCAGCGCTCAGCCCATTTGGCATGTGTTTGAAACAGTCTCCATCCTTAGTACGCCGCAATTTCCCAAAAGCAACCCCATCATTTTTACGTGGGAGTCCCCCGTCCGGGGAACGGGTGTACTGCCAGATCGAAAGTCGACATTTTAAGGTTGCGTTACATCCGGTCAGCAGTAATAAATTGCTCCTTGTATTTCCGGTCTGCACATTTACTCGACAACAACTTCCTGGCTTCTCAACTAAGTCGATCCACGAGTCGATTTAAGCCGATTATTTTATTCTGGATTGGTTACAGACTAGTATTTGCTTAGTGCAGTGTTAGTGATGCATTTATTTTACTCTCTGGATGGATTGAACTGATTAATTTTATTCCATGGATGGCAGAAACCACGAAAAGCGCGACTGTGTTTTGACAGAGTGAATTCTTCTTCCATTATATATCAGATTATATGAGGACTAACGATCCATCGTCTGTCTCTGAAGTGGATGTTCGATGAGGGAAAAGGTTGTGACCTGTCTGCTAGAGTCTGTGCTAGATTTGGCCAGGAAAACGGAGCCACCGACCGAGGGACTTGCGCGATAAAAGCACGCTGTAGAAATTACAAACCTTACAAGGTAGGCTTTTATCGATTTAAAATTCAATAAATTTAGTGTCCGAAACCTCATTTATCAAACATACTTAGCAGACAAGATAGTAATAAATACTTTTGGCGCTTGAACGGTCTCTCTAAAGTCTTTTTGGGCGAAATAATTCGCTGAATAATTAAGCTTCAAAATGGCCAATTTTGTAGTTTTGTCAAATTTGCCTCAAATGTGTTAAACTCCCATGGCCATAGAATAGTTTTCCCCAAAAAGATTTTATGATATTTAGAAACTTCAACATGTTTGTAAGCTCTGCTGCTAATTTGGTCTCTGGGAAAAGAGCACTTTGAGAGAACTTGCGAAAATAGTTGTCCTTGATTTTGTTGTTTGTCAAAATGGCTGACATGTAACGTTGTAGAGCGACCATTTTCTCCTTCTTAATATAAAACAAAATATGTTAACAGCAACTTTTATAAACTAGTAGGATGGCTCTACTCTCTGATGGAATTTCATTTGAATTAGTTTCCACGCACCCGAGAACGAGACTCCAAAAAATGTCCTATTTGAGAGTGAAATTTTTGATCAAAACATGGGCCTGAGGCTGGCATGATCAATCGCGGTTACCACGGCAACGATACATTGGCTTACCCTAATATGGTTGTTTTTGTTCATTCCCCCAGGGTAACCTACCTCCACACAAAAAATGAAGGGGGGTTAAAAATTTTCATTTCCAACTTTGCACCACTTTCTCAGAGAACTACTCTTAATAATTTCCGAGATCGTATCGTAAATATTAAATTCTAAATTTAGCCTCCAAAGTCCTGGTCCACGGGAAAATGCATTATGCAAATTACGAATAAATCAACAGAATCATGATCGGAAAAAACACAAGGCAAAATTTCACATTTTAGAAAGGAATCATACAAGTCCTGAGCAATAAAAAAATTATCCCAATGTGTACCGATAGTTTTATCCGCGTTAAACCATGTGCTTTGTATTTTTCAGTCGGCCGTGTTTTTTTTTTTTGCGCCAGATATCAATAAACGATGAACACTTTTGCAGATCTTTCAAATCCGTGGAAATTGTAATATTTCCTCCAAACTTATCAGAAACATTTTCAATGCAGTTAAAATCGCCAGCAATAATTTTTAAGGAGTTCTGAAAAAAATATTCATGAATTGTATCATAAAAGCATTTACGTTCACTTGGATTCGTGGGTGCATAAGTAGTAAGCAAATTAATTTTGGTGTCGTCGAGTTCAGTTAAAACACTAACAATTCTACCAGAAGAATCTTTTTTTCCATTGTAAACATTTGAAATCAGTATTTTCAGCTACAAGAATGGCAACGCCGCCTTGTTTACCAAGAGCGGGCGACCAGAAATTTTTACCGCGCCATTTAGCTGTCAGAGAATTTATCGCATTTTGACTTGTCGCTAAAGTTTCTTGTAAACAAGTAAAATCAGAACGGCAATTTTTCGCAAAATCAAAAACAGAGCGTTGTTTGGCTTCATTGCCAAAACCACGGATATTCAAAGATGTACATTTAGCTCTGAATGTAAAAACTTGGAGAAAATTCTTCTGGTAAAATTACTTAGGCTTAACTAAGCAATTTTTGCAAATCGCATTGAGACAGAAACTTGCTTTTCTGTTTATGTTTGTTTGTCCGATATCCAGTGTTTTTCCTCTTCGGCAAAGGTTGTTCGCCGTCATATTCAGAACGTTCACGAGTTTTAGGGTCCGTTTTCTTTCCTTCAGGAGTTGGCTTATCTTGTTTGTCTTTCTCCGTGATTTTTCCATTGACGAGTACAGGTTGTGTTGGTTTTGGCGCGGAGGCAAGCTTTTGCGAACTGCCCTTTTTGTAGCCGCGGGGAAGCGCGCGAAAAACAAAGCCTCGTTCCCAGTTCCTCTCTCTTCATATACGTCATCATCGACGATGACGTAACGGGTGGACAGACGTGTACACGGACCGACGCGCCCGCGAAACATTCCGCTAGCCATGACCATGAAAAATGGTGGTGACTAGAATGGATACTCCAAAATCAGGTGGACACCTTATTGAGACTTATATAACGGAGTAACTGGTTAGCTTTCAGTTGAGGTTAGGGGCAGCAGTTTATATAGTTAAATTTAGAACTAAGCAACCCGAGAAGCTAGGTGGTATAGTGGTACGGTAGGCTATGTAAGCCTAAGCCTAGCTGAGGTCGCAGGTTCAATCCTGAGTGGGGATTTTAGATTTTCTTTTTTACACTTAAAAATTTATTGAAAATAAATTGTAAGTGTCGACATTACGTTATATAATTCTCAATAAGTGTCCAAGGTGATCCAACCTGATTTTGGAGTATCCATTCTAGTCACGACCCATGAAAAATGACGGGACGGTTCTATGAGTATGGGGCTGCGCAGCCGAGCCTTCGGCTCGGCGAGTGCGCCGCTAATAATACTCAAAATCAAGCTTCATAAACAAGATTTTCGTGTTCAGCGCATAATCTTCACTTAGAAAAGTCTGTTTACTAACTTTTCCTCCAGTTTGCCGCTAGAAGTTTTAAAAGCAGCCTTTTCTTAAAAGTTGTCTAGTCTATAATCTTGGTTCATCGCTTCTGCAAAGTGAATTATTTAGCAAAATCGTTTCGATCGTATCGACTCAAAATGTAATTGCGGCCTTCTGTTGTAATGAAAAGTCCAGATGAATGAGACAATTGGGATTTCCCATTGTAGTGCATGGATCTATTAACCACACGACCGTCTTTGTTATCCTTTCGAAGTAGCACTTTGAGAGAAAATTCTCCTCTGAAAGTCGCTTGGATTTAATAGCGGAGCTCTGCGGGCCGAAAGCCCGCGCGGCGCGCCATACTCATAGAACCCATGCCGTCATTTTTCATGGTCATGGCCAGCGGAATGTTTCACGGGCGGCGTCTGTCATGTCTGTCCGAACGAACGTTTTTCGCGCGGCTACACAGCCGAATGTCACGTCAGCTGTACGCTCAACACTCTTGTTGAGTCAGTGGTTAATTATACTGAATGGAACTCAATGGAACACAACCACTCAGCTGCGGTCAAAATTGTGTCAATTAATGTCATCAACAGAGAAAGCTAAGCTATAGTCCCGGCCACAATTCTTTATAAATAAATATCCCTGTCCGTGCTCTGCTCGATGTTGAGGGAACGAAAACTGTTAGATGGCAGCAAAAGCATTGATTAGTGGATGCACGACGTGCTCAATTGACAAACAAGATTCAAGGTTTGTCGGTGCGAGGTTGATTTCGGTTTTGCCTTCGCGGATTTCTGGATTGCGGTGGGAACTACAACTTACTGCAATTCAAATTGCAAATTTGAATAAAGTTATGTTAACGTAAACATACTTACGAAAACTGTCTTTAGTTAGCTCCTTTGCAAAAATAAGAGCACAGACAAATCGTCTACGCCTTCTGGTTTTCCCACGCAAATTATTTGATGTCTTGGATTGTTGACGACTTAATAATGCCGAGCTTGATTTATGAGCATTTTAAGGACTTAAAGTTTTGAAAGAATAGGACAATTGCATGAAATGTGACAATGGTCGGCTTTTTTATCAGTCTATATTTTTCTAGGCCGGAAAGCAAAACGCTATCACACATCAATTGGCCAGTGATACTTATTTCGACGCGAAGGTACAAAAAACTTCTCTGGTTGAACATGAACAACGGACAAGCAAATATAAGTGCTCGAAATACTAATGTAGTTGGATGTTAGCCAAAGTTTTTTCCTTCAACATAGGCTCATAACAAAAACAAGTTGCATATTATTCCGGGAATTTTAGCTCTTTTTCTCCAAGAATACGTAACAAAAGAAAAACAATGGCGAGGGTTACTATTGTCTAATAGCTAGTTTCCATTGAATTAATGCTTTGCTGAGACCTGATATACACTCACTTAAAATCGAGAACTTAGAACTCGAGAGCTAGAACTTGAATTAAGGGAAATGCAAATGCTCTCGCTTTAGTTGAAAATTATAAGTTCTTACATAGGAAACTCCTATTCATTTCCATCTTGTAAAACTATGTTAATAGCTTTGGCATTCTTTCATCGGTTGTGATTACTTTTCAATGGATGCAGGATGTAGCAGATTATGTTTCTCGAAACAGGAAATTTTATGATAACGTTTTAGTTGAGTTCACACCGTTCAGACCTTCAATTAAAGTGTGTTACAATGGTTAGCAACAAAAATAAGGAAACTTGTCACCAGCTACTATTGATAAAACAGTTCAGTATTGGTAATCAAGTTTAAAAGAACTGATCCTTATTAACTAATGACAGAACCGCTCAGTTCCAATTTCTTTTTGTTACCATTATCATGTCCCTTTCTGTCTTCACAATTGCTTTATTCTTATTTCTTATTTCTTATTTCAAAACATACGTTCTTTTTTCAAACTCGCCGGTTCAAACGCGTATCGTTGATCATTCAAATCCTTTCCATGGGAACACCTTCTTTGTACTGTACAATTTAAAACAGGCAGTGACGACTGCTATTAACCTGAAAACACAGGCATAGAGAAGAATCGGCAATTAAATTTGAGATAAGTCGATAAGCAGAACTTTCTTGAACTTTCTAGAATCATATCATAATTTCCTAGGATCATTAATTGCTTATCTTCAAAATCTATCCCTTCAAAAAATTCCACTTTATACAACAGCGCTTGGCTTGTAGCCTAGCCCGGTTGAAAACGTTGTTTTGTTAATTTAAGAAGGCGAAGAAAACAAACCTAGCTAGATACTAAATGGAACTCAATGGAACACAACCACTTAGCTGTGATCAAAATTCTATCAATTAATGTCATCAACAGAGAAAGCTAAGCTATATTCCCGGTCACAATTCATTATAAAAAATTTGCCTGTCCGTGCCCTGCTCGATGTTGAGGGTACTCAAACTGTTAGATGGCAGCAAAAGCATTGATTAGTGGGTGAACGGCGTGCTCAATTGACAAACAGTTTCAAGGTTTGTCGGTGCGCTTTTGATTTTGGTTTCGCCTTCACGGATTTCTGCATTGCAGTGGAAACTACAACTTACTGCAATTTTAATAAAGTTCTGTTAACGTAAACATACTTACGAAAACTGTCTTTAGTTAGCTCCTTTGCAAAAATAAGAACACAGACAAATCGTCTACGCCTTCTGGTTTTCCTACGCAAATTATTTGATGTATTGGATTGTTGACGACTTAATAATACCGAGCTTGATTTATGAGCATTTTAAGGACTTAAAGTTTTGACAGAAAAGGACAATTGCATGAAATGTGACAATGGTCGGTTTTTTTATCAGTCTATATTTTTCTAGTCCGGAAAGCAAAACGTTACCACAGATCAATTGGCCAGCGATACTTATTTGGACGCAAATGTACAAAACACTTCTGTGGTTGAACATGAACAACGGACAAAGAAATATATTAATTGCTCGAAATATTAATGTAGTTGGAAGTTAGCCAAAGTTCTTTACTTCAACATACACTCATAACGAAAACAAGCTGCATATTATTCCGGGAATTTTAGCTCTTTTTTCCAAGAATACAGAAGAGGCGAGAGGCGAGAGGTTGCTATTGTGGAATAATTAGTTTCCATGGCTTTAATTCTTTGCTAATGCCTGATACACTCACTTAAAATCAAGAACTAGAACTCGAGAGCTAGAACTCTTGAATTTAGGGAAATGCAAATGCTCTCGCTTTATTTGAAAATTATAAGTTCTTACATTGGAAATTCCTATTCCTTTCCATCTTGTAAAACTGTGTTTTGCTTTAGCATTCTTTTATCAGTTCTGAATTCTTTTCAAAGGATGCAGGATGTAGCAGATTCTGGGTGCGTTCCTTTGGTCGAATCCAAAAACGGATTTGTAGGGAAGGATTCTTCGGATTTGTGGTTTTCAAAGAAACGCCAAATCCAGAAAAGGATTTGTGTCATGTGACAGCAATAAAGAATACTAAGAGCAGGAAGAATTTTTCACAGACTGTTGTTGAATAACTCATGGGTGACATAAAACAAAGCAACGAAAGGTAAAAAACATTTGTAATAGAGTGCAAGATAACATGAACAAGGGTAAAAAACAAAGAAAAAAGTCACCAGTACGCAACCTCGTATATTTGCTGGTGTTAAAATACGCCACAAGGGGAAGGAAAGTTTTTATTTGCTCTAAACTATTGGCTTTTTAAAAGAAAATTAAACTAATGCCTATCTTTCTTGGTCTTTGGGACAAAAGTGGCGCCAAGAACTGCTTTGCACACCAAGAGAAATAGAAGTGCACCATATGAACTGCTAAACCCCGCTGACCACCAGTACTTTTATCAAATCCGTTTCCAATGGAACGCTTGCATTTCAAATCCAAAAATCCGGATTTGGATTGAATCCATCGAATCCTTCCTCAGAGTGGATTCGATGGATTCGTAATCCTTTTTAGGATTCGTCCAAAAAAAAAACAGAAAATCCATTTTTGGATTCAAAATCCGGATTTGGATTCTGACCAGATGCCCATATATGTAAAAGCCTCCTTACTCAGCCAATCGGCTTCCAGTGGCTTCTTGGATACAGACGTGTGGACCAATTTGCGCTCAGAAGCGGGAAACTGCAGGAAATTGTAATGCTTGAACCTCCGATCGCCATTTTGTTCTGAATTTTGAAACGGTGAAATTCTGCGACTCATTCCAAAATATTGATCCCTCAGACGAGACATTTGCTCCGGGCGTGCGCGTTACCAAAATGAACTATTTATAATAATTATGTATGTGTGCGCTATTGTTTTGCTTTTGGATTTCTATTGTTTTGGCTTTTGTTTTAGTTTTAAGAACGGTATGCATAACTAATGTTTGGGATAAAACGGAAATCTTTCCGGCTGAAAAGTGCAAAATGAAGCTCGAACCAAAGCAAATTTCCCACCGAAATGTTTACTAGATTCCAATCTTTCCAAAACCGAGTGTGGATGTTGACATTGCGCCTGTTAAAATTAGTTAGAATGCTTAAAGGGATGACCGCGCGGTCGAACTCCATACAAGCCTTTATACGAAATTGCTCACTTCAAGATAAAAATGACGGTACTTTTTTTAAAAGTTATTAAAATGTTTTAACGTTTCTAGATAGAATAATAACCATATTACTGGAATCCGAGTGTGGATTTCCGAAAAGTAATTTATAAATTGCCAGGCCATGCATTGACAGAAGAGCATTCGAATAGATACAGACTATTAAATTAAATGGGCCAATTTTTTCTCTATTGATTTTCATTTTACTAACATTGAGGTGTCTTCTGATATAAGTATCAATCTGAGCTAACTAGGCAGTTAAGAAATACGAACTTTTAAACTTAGGCAATTTTGGATGTTTTTTTTTCTTCAAAATTTGGCCAAAAACTCGTGCCAGCCATCACACTGCCAGAACCTTCTCTGCCAAATCTACACATATGATTTGAAAGACCCTTGGTAATAGAAACACACCATACAATTAATTAGTCAATAGGATTTGTTTGTTTGTATGTTTTTCTATTATTCCAAACTTACCCCTTGTAAAACGTGATTTTCTATGATCCGTTAGCCTCAAATGGTACCCCCCCCCCCCCCCCCCGCCTTGAAACTTCTGAACTAAAAGTCAGAAAACAAAACTACTTTGACTTTTGGAACATTTTACTAAGGTCAACTTCTGAAGCAAGTTTCATCAACATCGGCTAATCCCCATTTCCAACTTCTGGAACACTTTCACAGACAATGACACTTAATCTACTGGACAGCTTTCACCTTGGCAGTCATAAAAATGCTATTCGTTTGACCCAAAATAATATTTTTTACGATTTATTTAAGTTTCACGTGGAGCGGGTACCAGTTTCAGTACTTTTATGCCGCTGCGACCCGAACAAATCGCAAACATTTCCATCGCTGTTAAAAAATAATTCTTATTGGAGCTCTTCGATCAGCACGGTGTAGCAAACTAAAGGCGACTGCAAGCATGCACGCGTGAATAGACTTACACAATGACCCGTTCACCATATCAAGTTCCGTACCTTGCCTTGGAACCAACTTGTGATCCAAATATCCAAATCACGCGTGTCATATCACGTGTTCCGGGGAACAAGCTAGTTCCAAGTGTCACAATGGTGTCTCGCAAAGAATAAAATGTATATGGACAAACCAATGTAATCATTTAATAAACGCATGGACAAAACCATGATAAAAGTAAACACAGCATATCGGATCTGAAAAGACCTACGGTCCCAAAATATATAGAAATAAAAGTAAAATCTGCAAAGGACCGCAAACGATAATAGACAGATTTAGCAAAGACAACGCGAAGTGAAATGAGGACGCGACACCGCGCGGAATAGTCTGGACCCGACTTTCGGTCCTTACGTTCACGTTCTCGGGTCAAGGTTCACGACGGCATTTGGGTTGTTTTCACGTCACCATCACGACGCGGGTGATTTACTGCTAAGAAAATGCTTTTTTCGAGTTGAAAAGGTAGGAAAAGGTAGGAAAATGTACATGGCTACCTAAAATTATCATTTTAGTTTAATATTTCATGTGTCCCTTTAAAAGCCGACAAAATCTTCTTGTGATACTGATTCGGTTCTGTCAGTGTTCGTTTCCTTGAGTTTTCTTGTCAAGTCATTTTTTTCGACTTTTTTTATGGAAGAATGGTGCTGTTTTGCTTGATAAGTTTCTTATTCTGGAGAGATAATAAAGGCATGAATTTATTCTGCATTTTTAGCAGTTACGGCTTTATAATATATGATAGAAAATCGCGGTGGATAATTACGGTGTTGTTCATTTTAGCCCAATTACAACAAAACAACAAATTCAACAACAACACACTATAAGTTAATTAAACTACATGTACTTACATAAGTTTAGCCAAAGCTTAAAAACATATAATATGTAGATTTAATAAGTTCACTGTTACATTTATCTTGCTTTTATTTTAAAGGATTTGAGTGTATAATGGAAGGAGGAAATGGAAGTCCAAAAAGCGACGGATGAGTAAGCGTATTTTAGAACTTTTAGTGCGCGAAGTGATGTGCTTAATTTTATAGCTCACTTTTTCCCATTTTTTTGTGTACGTTAATAGTTTATGTGTATTGCTGTAGAAGTGAAACCTCCCACCAGCCTTGATATTTTCACCATGCATTTTAGGTCATAGAGCCTTGTAAGTAGTTGTGATTTGTACCCTATTCTTTCGTTTGATTTCTACTTAATTTTATCGGGTCGCAAGTATAAACACTCGGTAACAACGTTTTACCACCCTTCGGGTATGAATTTTGTTTTTATAAACCTCGACTTTTTAAGCAAGGTGAAAAAACAAACTGAAAAGCGACGTTTCTGTGTGCTTTCATACGGCATCGAAAAGGAATCGACAATATATTTCCTTGCGCTTACAGTGTATAAGCCGTTCATGGTATAAATGTTGAAAAAATATTGTCAAAATTAAAATTAGGATCGTCTCTTTTCAGTGACAAATGACAAATATGTTTACCCAAAGTGCTTATGTGAAGATAGTTTTAAGTTACAATGCAAATAAAATATTATAAGCTCACTCTGAATATGGCACTATGATCAAAAATCGTGGAAAACTCATTTTTTGTTTTCGTTATCTGAAAAAGGTGTAATAATTTATCATGTAACATTTGGTATTTTCATTCTGCTCTAGGTAAATGATGGTGTGTACTGAAGAAAACGACTTTGTCATGTTAAAGGAAGTGGCGGGGAGTGTTCATCAGTAGACCCGGAGGCAGGGAAATGGGCATTGCATGGCAGGGTGTGGCAAGCAAATTGAACAGTTCGCCACAGTTCTGCGTCAATGCCCGAGCTGTAAGAGATCAGTTTAATAAAAAATCATCTCACAGTTTTCAAGTCGGTGTCGATATGAACAGATGATATCCTGTGGGATTTGCAAATTATCAAAAAGCAACTGCAGATCGTCTTTTGCAACTCGCAATTCAGTGCGACATTCGATATCTTCCCAATTGTCGATGTCAAAGCGCCCAAACTTAGAATAGGGAAAGACTGACTTACCAAACGGACAACGTTCTACAACAGCTCATTTCAAAGTCTGAGGACTGTTGTCTTTCGTGTGAAATTAATAACATAATTTTATTTCTTTTATATTTCCCTTTTCCATCTATCTATTAACAGACTAAAAAGACACGTAATGGAGACAGTGGATTGTTCGAAAAACAAATCGAATTCAAGAACATAATCGACGTCGCTGTCCGTCTTGTTTTCAGCTTGCTAAATCCCTTTTATCCGCAACGCGACGGCGTTGTCGACCCAGTCTTAATCTGTCATTTCTTGTCATTTCTTGTTTTTCTTGTCAAATCTGTCATTTCTTGTCATTTCTTGTCATTTCTTCATTTCTTTCTGTCATTTCTTCACGTCACGTTGTCTTTGCTAGATCTGTCTAATGCTGCTAACGTTACGTAGGATCAACGAAAGACCTAATTAGCAAAAAAAAAATGAACAAACGTAAACTGCAAGGCTGTTCTGATGCTCTCACTTTATTTAAAAATTATAAGTTCTGCGTAGGAAATTCCTATTCCTTTCCATCTTGTAAAACTATGTTTTGCTTTACCATTCTTTTATCAGTTCTGATTAGAATACATTTCAATGGATGCAGGACGTAGCAGATTATGTTTCTCGGAAGCTCTTTACTTCAACATACACTCATAACGAAAACAAACTGCATATTATTCGGGAATTTTAGCTTTTTTCAGTCCAAAAATAAAGAATAACAGAAAAACAATATATAGTGAGGGTTACTATTGTGGAATAGTTAGTTTCCATGGTGTTAATTCTTTGCTGAAGCCTGATATACTCACTTAAAATCGAGAGCTAGAACTCGAGAGCTAGAACTTGAATTTAGGGAAATGCAAATGCTCTCGCTTTAATTGAAAATTATAAGTTCTTACATAGGAAAATCCTATTCCTTTCCATCTTGTAAAACTATGTTTTGCTTTAGCATTCTTTTATCGGTTCTGATTACCTTTCAATGGATGCAGGATGTAAGCAGATTCTGTTACTCGAAACAGGAAATTTTATGAACGTTATAGTTATAGCTTTAGTTATAGTTATAGTTGGTGATTCTTTCATCCTCTGTCTTTAACTTTCCTTTGGAATTTAAAATTGTCATTTTATTGCATGGTTCTATTCAACTGGCAATTTGCAATTGTATTTTTATGCATGTTTTTACCAATTGGCAAACTGCCCAAATTGTTTTATTGCATGTTTTTATCCAATTGCCAAATTGCCATGTTGTTTTTCTTATGCTTTTAGCTCATTGAATGACCGCTAAAATGGTATTTTAGCCTCCTTTTGGTTGCTGGTTAGTCTAGTTTTGCCCTGCGTGTCGCTAATCGGTCGCCTTCGGTGGTAGAACTGTGCAGCGTGCGCTTGGCTTCCTTGTTTTTGTCTCTCGGTCGCCTTCATTGGTTGTACTGAGTGGCTGTGTTTGCCTTTTGATTTTGCGCGTCGCTAATCGGTCGCCTTCATTGCTAGCATTGTGCAGCTTGCGCTGGTTGTTTTCGTGCATGTTCTTAATAATAATAACAATCTTTTATTAGGAAACTCCATCACAAACTGTGGTTTTCATAGAGGTCCTAAATATAAATCATTATTACAAGATACAATTAAAATATAAAAATTTTAAAAATTTAAACTAAAATCAAGATATTAAAATATGTACAAAATACACAAAGATTAACAATTAACATAAAAAAAAATTAATTATAGAAAGCAAAAAAAAGATGCTTCTTAAAAATTGAAAGACTTGCTGATTTTCTTATGGTTCTATCTAACTCATTAAAATCTCTGTAACAGTGATAATGGGAACGGTGTTTTCCCCAATTAAACTTAATTCTGGGTAGCTTGATGGTATCGTTATTCCGCGTATTGTAAGAGTGCAAATCACTCTTTTTGACAATGTTCAAGGAATGATTAAGTTGGCCATTAATACACTTGTATGCATATATACATCGATGACATTTCCTACGTTCTTGAAGATTCGGCCATCTTAAGACTGTTAATGCATCAGTAGATGATGAGTAAGGTGTTCTATCCAATATTAACTTGGCAGCTTTGTTTTGCAGAATTTGCAATTCATTCATGAGTGAAACATTGTCCTTGTCTCCCCAGACTAAATCAGCATAATCAAAAATAGGTAACACTAAGCTATTATAAAAAAGTAACCGGGCACTATGAGGTAAATAACACTTAATCCTACGTAAAAGGCCAAGGTTCTTATTAACCTTACATGAAATATACTCAACATGGTCGGACCATGTAAACGTTGAGGACAATATAACTCCTAAATACTTAAAACTTGTTACAGAATTTATATCAGTGTCAAAAATTGATAATAGGAAAGAGGAAACACCGAGAAGTTTCCTATCCAACTGGTAATTTGCAAGTGTATTTTTATGCATGTTTTCACTAATTGGCAAACTGCCCAAATTGTTTTATTGCATGTTTTTATCCAATTGGTAAATAACCAGGTTGTATTTTCTTATGCTTTTAATTACAAGGTCCCGCGTGTTGCCAATTGGTCGCCTTCATTGGTAGTACTGTGCGGCTTTTTGCTTGTTTCTTTTGTTTTGTCCCAAGGTCGCCTTTGCTGGTTGTACCGGGTGGCGGGTTTTGTTTTTGTTTTGTGCGCCGCTAATCGGTAGCCTTAATTTATTTTATTTATTTTTTTATTTTATTTATTTTGCCACAAACAATGAATTACAAGGAGAAAAAAAAACATTAATAAATAGGTTAATTAACATTAAATTTAAAATTTGTACATAACTTGGGAGGGGTGACTGTGGCGGGGAAATCTCCAAGAAGCCGAGCTTATGAGGAATAGAGATTTCCCCCCACGGGCAATTTAAATACTAGGCGGCATTTAAAGAAATAAAGAAGAAGAAAAAGTCGTTTTTTAAGTATATAAGTGTGTTTAGAGGAAAATATAGATGTAAGTGTTAAGCTATTTAGGTTACATTCTGTCTGACCCTTAAAAATGGTTTGATCATACGCTTGAATATACTATAAGACGGGGCATTTTTGATGTCGTTCGGTAATGAATTCCATATTCTAGGACCTTGAAACAGGATCGAAATTTTTTTAATATTTGTTCTACAGGTATGAGATCGGTAAAAGTCAGAGTATCTTGTTGAATATTGATGAATCTGGTTTCCAGTTTGAAAGGTTTGTGTAAAAGAAATAGGTAAAGCATCATTATGATATAGGTACATGAAAGAACTTACTTGGAGAGAGTATATACTAAAAACATCAAGAATTTTCAAATTTGCAAAAAGAGGTTTACTTGAAGTCTTGTAATCGAGAAATATACCGGCTAAATATTTATGGCAGTCAACGGCATTAGCAACTTTGTTCACGAAATTAATCAGAGCGTGGGAAGTAGAGTGGCCAGGACGAAATCCGAATTGATGTTTAAATAATATGTCATTATCGACTAGGAATTGAAATATGCGATTGTAAACAGCTCTTTCAAAAATTTTCGAAAAGGCAGGAAGTATACAAATTGGTCGATAGTTTTGTGCTAGGCTAGCGTCATCAGATTTAAAGATAGGAATAATTTTAGATATTTTCAGTCTATCTGGAAAAACTCCTGATGACAAAGATAGGTTAATAATTGATAGCAGCGGATTTGAAATAAGGTCGAGTGTTTTTTTGATGATAGAAATTGGAATGTTAATTGGTAGTACTGTGCAGCTTGCACTGTCTGTTTTCTTCTCTTTACTTATTCTTGTGTTTTGCTCCATCTTTACTTATTCCTGCCAATCGGTAATACTGTCTTTCGGTGTTTGTTTTCCGTTGTGTCTTCTAGGTCGCATTGCACTTGGCGACCTAAAGGAGAGGCGGGGCTCATTCCCCCGATGATTTTGACGTGCTTGTGCACCCTTCCTTCCGCATTTACCGTGGTGTGTTCTGTTTTGTCTTTGTGTGCGGTGTATGTGCATGTGTATTCTGTGTGTGTATAAGGCCAATGGGCATTGCACTCCGCCCATTCGGACCGCGGAAAAAAAACACGACTTTGGTCGTTTGTTTTCTACACTGGCGGGGCTCGCCTTGACTGGGTGGCTCCCCTGACATTGTTGAAAAAATCATGAGATCCACCATTTTGAATATTTTACTCAGTTTTGCCGTTTTGAATATTTAATGAGATCCACCATTTTAAATATTTTACTCAATTTCGCCATTTTGAATAAAGAATGAGATCCGCCATTTTGAATATTTTACTCAGTTTCGCCATTTTGAATATTTTACTCAATACCGCCATTTTGAATAAACAATGAGATCCTCCATTTTGAATAAGGGTTATTAGGACATGCGCAGTGGCAATCCTTAGGGTTATTATTCTAATAGGGTTGGTCCCTTGGGAAAAAAGGGTCGTGTCTGAAATGTCTGAAAAGCATTGTTCTTTTGGTCACGTGACCCATATACTGCTCTCTCATTGGTTACGTGCCAAAGCGATGCCCCTTACTACTATAGCAGCTCAACCTAATATATATAGTGAAGACCCTCTGAACAAGCTTAACTAAGATGAAACTTAACTTAGGTGAAAGTTCGAAAGCACAAGAATTAAGATTGATGACCGGGCTATTTTTCAATTGTAGCAATTCTCAAAAACAGTAAGCTTATTACCCGACCATCTGCACAGTACATTAAGACCGTACAAAAGTTCACAAAAACAACTTTTTCTCTGTCTAGAATAACTATTACGACTATTTTCCGAATAAAATACAGTTGTTGCTTGTCAAAAAATGCCAAGAAACTGATTTGGAAATCAAAAATGCAAAAATACACAAACATATTCGCATAAGGCGACGCGAGTATAAAATCTAAGTCTTGTTTTGTTTACATAAAATCGCTTTTCAATCTATGTAATGAATGAACAAACATATAAAAATGGACAACACAATCTTCTTTCGCAAAATTTTATTGAAATCTCCATTACTTTATGTTAAAAGCAAAACGCGTACCATTTTAAATTATAGCGGATCGAGGCCGAGCGGTGTCTTCGATGAAATTTAAGAAATTAATACAACCGAATTTAAGCTATACGTTTATAAACAATTCTCCAAACCTAACGAGAAGACAAACAAAAAGTCAATCACAGATTGATATCAAGATAAATTCCCATCGAAAAATGTAATTTGTTTTACCTTTAAGTCCCTCGCTTGCTTGAAAATTCTTTAAATCTCCGCGTTGGTTCTGAAATCCGTAATAAAAACAAACATCTCCCGCATTGATATAAACGTATGAAGGTCCTAGAAGCAATATTTTATCCCTGAAAGCTCTTCTTTTTCCACTAAAGCGACTTTTGAGTATCCCTCATTTAGTATCCCTGTCTTGAGTAGAAAACCGCGAAAAAATGCAGGGAAATAACGACTTTACTGCTCCACTAAACACTGCGAAAGATCCAACTTTTAAAGTGTTTACGGAGCTGACGACTGTGTAGCCGCGCGTGTGGCGTCATTCGCGCATGTTTTTGCGCGGCGCTCGGACACACGGACACACATGTAACAGACGAGTATGGGGTTGCGCAGCCCGGCCTTCGGCCCGGCGAGTGCTCCGCTATAATCCGACCAATCAGAAGCGGGTACATAAAATAAGCATCTCATTTGCATCTCATTAACGAAAGGTCAGCCAATCAGAGGCCGAGTTGGAAAGGATGACATCATGGTTTTGCATGAAAGTGAGACAAAAAGTTGGGGGAGGGGTGGGGGTCGTTTAACTGACCGGAAGTGACATTAAAGGTTCTTAAAGGTCGAAATGATGGTGGAACACCGGAAGTGGTTGTCTCAAACAACCAGGATGTGTCGAGGGTCCCAGATAACGCTCGGGGGATGGCTCGGGGATGCCTCGGAATCGTTCGGGTTCATTCGGGGATGGTTTGAGTGACCGATCGCTCTGATTCCGCTCGTTGGGTGGGTCCCAGATCCCGCTCGGTCAGAGAGACAAAAAAAAACCAGAAACAACACACAACTCGTAGAGGTGTTCCCAGTTGCTCTCTTCATCGTCCATTGAAGGGGTGGACGCAACTACTTGGTGGGACGCCATCTTTGTTGGGTGTGATTTCGTAACAACTGAGTGAGGCGTGAAAAGGAGCACCCACACTCTTTTATACCCTCGAGGAGACTAATTTTAATTCTTTTGTTAATCAAAACAATAAAAAAAAGTACAAATTAAAATTTCTGACTTGTTTTCGGGATTTTCCGAGGTTAAAATCTTTAAAAATCGACGTTTCGGCCAGCTTCACTGGCCTTCTTCAGGTCCTTTTAAAAATGTATCAATATGGCGCCATATTAGGTAAAGGACCTGAAGAAGGCCAGTGAAACTCGCCGAAACGTCGATTTGTAAAGATTTTAACCTCGGAAAATCCCGAAAACAAGTCAGAAATTTTAATCTGTACAAAGATGAGAGGTGAAAGTTTCAGGAATACGAATAAAAAAAGTTCTGGTTCAAATTCACATTTGCAGTGATCTCATTGTCTCATGGGTGGGCGTCAAAAATAATAATCAAAGTTCTGGTTTAAAGTGTCAATGCAGTGATTGCAGACAGCCCACGGTGCGCTCGAATAATCCGGCGAGGGCCTCTTTCCATCGGGGGTAACTGTCCACATAGCGGGCGCCCACAATGGCACTCTGGATGTGTAAGAGGGGGAAATTGCCGCTTCCCATCGCGTGAAACGTGGCGGTGCCACAGTTGTACTTGTACCATCGCGTCGTCTCGAGGTCGTAGGCAAAGATCTGCCGATGCAATTGCTTGGCATATTCCACGGTCCACCCCTTCCCTCCTTTCATCTGTTTATGGTAGTAGGTAAAGAACGCAAACGCGTAGACGGTGCCGGCCCGTGCCGCAATGTTTCGTTTCAAGTATTCGGCCGTGATGGCGTTGGAAACCCCTTTTCGCCATTCACATGATGAGCGCTCGTGAAAGAAATCAACGCAAAATCTGTCCGAACCGGGGCAAGCGGGGTCTTTATTAGACCGTCGTCGACCTCGTCCACACGTGAGGGTTGGCGGACCAATGGTATCTGTAAGTTGACTGAAACGTCATTCCGCATTGTCGTCGCATCCAATCCTGGAAATGATGCCATTCGACTTGCGGGCAATGATGATGTATGGGGTCGGCGTGAAAACCGCAACCTTCCACGCGATCCAAGCTTTCATTTTACGAAACGGGTGACACCCGTAGGTTTCGAGATCGAGGTGGGGGGTGCCAAGTCGGTCCAAGAGATCTTGTTCCACATGTCCCCCTTTGAAGGCCACCGTATCTCGCTCGTCGGTGCGGAATCGTTCGTACAGAGCTCGGATTTGCACGTCCAAGAGCCGGTAGGGGCAGGCCGCGGCAGCGGGGGTGGTTGAAAGTGGGGTCCGTGAATGTTGCGCATCACTCAACGGGCGGCGATCTTTTCCTTGTCCGATAACTGAGCATACTCGATGGGGAGATGGTAATGGACGACGCCCGAATGCTGTCGCGTCCAATCGCAGTACCCCATTTCGCGGCACAGAAAACGTCCCTGGATTTGGAACCCTTCCAGGTCGATGCAAACGCATACCTTCTCGATGTTGTTTGTTTTTTGTTTGGTGCGTGCGAGGTCGGGGTGTGGTTTTTATAGAGACTGGCAGGTGGGGGTGGGTTTGACCAATCGAACGAGGCCACGTCATGAGGACACCCGCCAATCGGAAAAGACTACGTCACGCTGCAGGGGGTCGTGGCCTTGGAATTTAAGGCGTGACGCCCTCTCACTCGTCCTCTTTTCGTTCCAGCTACTGTTGTCGAGAAGAAAAAAGTATGAGTCGAGTGGCCACGCAACCGACTCCTGTACTAGCTAAGCCTAAAAAACGCAAAAACCCACTCAGGCAAGTTAAGGCATGAGTAAGGCGTTTCAAACGACCCCCCGAGATGAATTTAGAGATCCTTTATTATTGATCAATACAATTAACTTCAAAGTTCGATGCTAATAGTAGGATTTACATCTGACTTGGTTAATCATATGAGAGTGTAGGTTAGCATCACGAGACAATGCGCTGTAAGTGACGTCACAAAATGCGTTTTCTAAAATGGGGAAAGGTTCTGCAATATAATTTTAAAAATATGTGCTACTAAATTGTCCAGTAGAGTATCGGCATTGTTATTCTGCCTTGTAAGATGGTATCTGTAATTTGTATTAGAAGTTATTAAGCTATTTCTTAAGTCACGTGACCTATTTACCCTAATTACGTGATTGCTATTAAACTTAGACATGCGGACAAGGCTATTCCATAACCAGCACCTAAGATGCAAAAGATTGGTGCTCAAAAAGTTTTAATTTGACTTGATTAAATGTTCCCCATTTTACCCTGAAGATTTTAACCGTTAACGTTCAATAACAGGTCACGTGACTGATATTCGAACGTCACGAATGTTTCATATTATTAAGGCCACTGAAACAATATTGCTTGCAAATTATTAGGAACATTGAACGACGGCTTCCTTTTCAAATGAAACTATGCGAAATAAGCAGGTAAACCATGCCTTAACTTGCTTGAGCAACCGACTCCAACGCCAACCCATGGAGGAATAAAGATAACAAGGAGAAACGTTTGAGCAAGAAAGAAATGGAGGCCTTGAATCTTCCTGTGGAAGTCTTACCACCTCCGTTCCCCTCTGAAGAACAAGAAGACGATAATGTCACCATAACGGTACCACAATCCAAAGAGCTCGAGTCAGCCATGGAAGCCATCTTTGGGATTCAACCTATTAATGGTGTCACTTCCACTGGGGTAATGGTCCTCAAGAGTATAGCAAAAATAACGGCACTGGACGATAGACTGAATGGGGGTCCTGAAAAGCAACCTCTCCAAGACCCCCAGTTCCCGATTCACCTCTCTTGTTGACCGAGGAAGAAGAGAACGAAGCGGATGCGTTTCTGACTAGCCTTTGCGAAGACCCTACCAACCCGGTTCCTTCCACCCTGGTGGACGCGGCCACGCGGACGGACCCTTTGCCTCAATCCCCCGTCGTTGTCACCGACTTGGCGTGCCCCATTCACGAGTGGGAACCCTTGTGCCCGGGCAGTTGCGGGGATTTCTCTTACGACCGTTGCGGTCACAAGGGATGTCTGGTGTTCATTCCCACCCGTCAATTGGACGCGATGTTGAAAGAATTGAAAGACCATCTTCAACCCGCCCTGAAAGCCCAGTGGTCTTCCTTGCGTTGCGACTGCGGGTTGAGACCGAGGATGAAACTGAGTTTGTCCCCCAACAATTACCAAAAGGTGTTCCTGTCCTGCGGCGTCAACCAGAAAGGCGTGAACAGTTTGGCAAACCGCGTCGGAAACGGTTTCCCACCACCCCCATGATCGTGTTGGCCCGCGACGAACAATGGGTGGCCGATTTGGCGGACGTGTCGGCCTTGAAGAAATGGAATAAGGGGTACCGCTTCATTTTGACCGTCATCGATATCTTGTCCAAGTACGCGCGTGGGCGGTGCCTAAGAAGAACAAGACGGGCAAAGCCGTGACGGAAGCCTTTGCCTCGATTCCGAGAAGAAGTAAAGGACGACCACCCTTGCGGTTGCAAACGGACGAAGGGAAAGAATTTTACAACCGGACCTTCCAAACGTTCTTGAAAGAGCGAGGGATTGCGCTTTTTTCCACGCGCGGGGATAGCAATGCCGCCGTGGTGGAACGATGGAATCGCACGTTGAAGGAACGCATGTACCGCATGTTCACCGCCCTGAATACGCTCCAGTACGAGGATCGGTTGCTGCTGTTGGTCCGAGGGTACAACGCCACCCCTCATCGAATATTGGCCTGCCCTCGAACCAAGTGACCCGCGCCAACGAACACACCGTGTGGGATCGCTTGTACGAGAAGCGGATTCGACAGTGGAAACGCCCGACATTGAAGGTGGGGGATCGCGTCCGTCTCAACAAGAAACATTGTCCTTTCCAAAAAGGGTATTTGCCCGGATGGACGGAAGAAGTGTTCATCGTGCATCGCGCCCGAGGAGGCCCCGCGCCCACCTACAAGATCCAAGAGTGGGACGGGACGCCCGTGGAGGGGACCTTTTACAAAAAAGACGTGCAAAAAGTCGAGGTGCCGGACGATACCGTGTTTCGGGTGGAAAAGGGCTTCGACGACGAGGACGAACGTGTTGGTGCGTTGGAAGGGGTGGCCCAGCAAATACGATAGTTGGATCCCCACCTCGCTATAAAGACGGGATCGCACACCCAGACTGGCCACGAGTCCTTGGAGCGAGTGGTTCTTCTTTGCGTTCACGCCATGAATCGCGTGGTGCTCTTGAGCGATGTCTCTCTGGAATTTGCCAACAGCACCCCGGATGCGTTGAAGGTACGATTGGCGGAACCGCTGGCGTTGGAAGGGGATTGGGAAGTGGGGTTGCTGTCCCTCTCCATTCCGGATAGCGGACGGGCGCTGACGCACGTCGCGGGGCCCGAGAGGGATGTCATGTTTGTGCTGGCCTACATCCTGGTGGATACCCTCGATAAACCGACCCTTCGCAGTTACATGATCAACGGCGATCGTTTGCAAGACCAACAATTCATCAAGAATGGGGTGGACATGATGGCCTCCATGATTCGACTCTTCGAGAGGGAAGCCTTTTACTAAACGCAAGCGCCGGGACTTCGTTTGGAGAAGGCCTGTCGACCCACCTTTCGTTGGGAAGGCCCGTCCTTGGTCGTGGAACACAAACTGTTGGAGAACATCAAACCCGTTCCCACCAACCCCGTACCCGGCATTCGGTTGATTGTGAATAAAAAGTTGGCGGTGGGCATGGGGTGATTGAACGCCGAGGGGACGGACCTGGGGGGAAAATCTTCACTATTCCCTCCCGTTCGAAAAGGCCAAGCAGTCTTTCTTTTTTTATCAAGGACACGGAACTGGGTACGACAAAGATAGACGAGAAAACGGAAACGCCAAACCTCTGGCATGCGAACCGAGGGTACCTGTCTCTCTCGCTGACCATCAATTGGCACTTTGCAAATCTCAACGACGCCTTTGCCGAGTACGTGGGGAGTACGGGACGACGCTTCTTCGTGTACACGGATCTGGTGGAAAGCAATCGGATCGGCGGTCAACTCCACCCCTTGATTCGAGAAGCGCATTTTCCGAAAAGCGGAGACGGGGAGCAGTTTTTTGAACCGTTGCATATCCAATAGATGCCTTTACAACGCCCCTGGATCGATATCGTCGAAGTGCAACTGGCCGACCCGAGTGGGACCTTGGCAAAAATGAAAAAAGGCCAAACGGTCGCATTATCATCCCCCTTCGACGAGAATGGGGACGGGGCAAAGCGGAGGCGCCTTCATGCAAGACTTGATCAAATTGGCCACCCCGCTGCTCACGTCGTCGTTGCGCGAAGGAAAGGCATCGCTGGACCGAGGTCAATCGTGGAAACCGGCGGGGAAAGCGGTGTTCGGCGCCTTGGGACGAGGGGTGAAAACGAAAAGCCCAGACGAGCAAGTAAGGGATATATCAAAAAGCGGCGAAACGAGCCCAAGACATTTCCCCTGGTCGTGCAATCGCGACCCCGGCATCTGACGGAAAGGGGACGGTATAAAAGTCCAGTCCAACGCGGGGGTTGGATCTCGTCGGACGTGGCGCCTCCACCAGGGTATTGGTTCACCCGACAACGTCAACGCGGAGGTTGGATCTCGTCGGACGTCGCACCTCCACCGCGGTATCGGCTCACCGGATACATAAAAAGGGTCCACGCGCGTCCACGGAAACGCAAACGTCCACGCCCCTGAACGCAACCATGTCTTTGGAATTGTTTACGATTCCTACGGTCGACATTGCTCGGCAGGGGTATCGGATGGTCAAGTACAGCCCGTCCACCACGGGGATTCGACCCATTAGCTTCACGGTGCAAGCGTTGGATGACTTTTGCGATTTGGATCGAAGTTATTTGGAACTGGAACTGCGTTTGCATCCGGCGTCCACCAACGGCCTGGTGGCGGACGCGAATGCCGCCTCGGACGCCGACGACACCTGATTCGTGTACGCGGCCAACAACATTGTGCATTCCATCTTCAAACAAATGAATCTGCGATTCAATGGAGCCCTCATAAGCGAACAGACGGACACGTACGCGTACAAGGTATTCCTAGAAACCATCTTGAATTTTAATAGAGAGGATGGAGAGGCCTTGCTGACCGCGCAAGGGTGGGTGAATCAATTGATGTCGTCCCTTGGATCCAAGCCGGCGGCGCCAACGACGAAATACCCACTGCGGCCGGATGGTTGCAAAATTCGGTGCAAGCTCTGAAAACGGCCTCCGTGCGATGTCGCGGCAACCAGACCGTGACGTTCCTGATCAAGCCGCACCTGGAAGTCTTTCACACCGCCTGAGGGGTTGTTTCATCCCGTGTTGCCGTACCGTTGCAAAAAGAAAATCACGTTTCCGCTGTGTCGAGCCTGCGTGGAAGAAGAGATCCCCAAACGCATGACCGAGCGAACCTGGGTGTGCGAACACACGGCGAGTCAACGCAGCATCGAGGGACGTGGTGCACCCCCGAGCTCGTCAAAGCCATGGAAAAGGGGTACCGCATTCTCCAAATTCACGAAGTGTACCATTTTCCCCCCGCGCAACGACGTACCAGGTTGTTCGAGGACTACGTCAACGTGTGGCTGAAAGGAAAAACGGAAGCCTCCTGGTGGCCGCCAAACGCCCACGGGAGTCTCAAAACACCCAAGCAGCAAACGTTCTTCCTGAACGATCATTTGGGGCGGGAAAGAATCCACCTCAATCGGGCCAATATGAAATCCAACAAGGGGAAAAAAGCCACCAGCAAACTGGCCCTCGATTCCTTCTGGGGAAAATTCGGCGACCGGGAAAACAAGCGGAAGATCGATCAAATCACCGTGCTCGCCAAGCTGTACGAATTCATGAAAGATAGGACGATCGTCATCCACGATCTCCGCATCATGAACGCGGAGTGCCTCGAGATCTCCTACGACAAAATCGACGACGACGTCCCCGGCGGTCAAACCACCAAGCATGTCCAATACACCCAAACTGAGTCGATTCGTCTAAGGCAGTTGACGATTCGACTCTCACCGGAAACAGAAAGTGTGGGAAGTGTGTTTCGCGGACCGGAAGTGTGGTTGCTCCTTTCTCGTTCTTAAAGCGTGTGCACGAGAACGGAAATATATCCAGCGTGTGCTCGGTTCGACACGAACCATCTTCGTGAATTGCTCACCGATTTATATGTTGGGGACACGAACCATCTTATCAGGCTCACCGAATGGGCTTTCCGAGCGGGCTTTACGGAATGTGGTCAAGTGAAACAATGACAGAACACATATAAACCTTCCTCGTTCTTAAAGCGTGTGCACGAGAACGAAAATATATCTAGCGTGTGCTCGATTCGACACGACGGTCTTTATAAAAGTCGATTCCACTCACCGGAAATTGGTCACGTGTGACACGGCAAGCAGGGAGGGTAGAAAATGTGAACGAATCGACTCGATTCGGGGTTGTTGTAGTCGATTTGTGAGACACTTAAAAAAAAAGAAAATTTTCACCGGCTGTTATGAATTGACTCGTTTATGGTGTATAGTGTAGTAAAATATATATGTGTGGCCGCCACTGGCAGTTATAAAACGTGTCATTTTTTTGTACAAAACCATGGTTAAAAAAGAATAAACAGGGTCAAAAACATGTCTGTTTTCACCATATCAGAATATCGAGTAATATCGAGTCAAAGAATGCAAATCATTGTTTTGTTGCATGTTTTCTTAAAAAGCTGTGGTTTTACATGTTTTAACAAGATTATTTGATCAACGATCTCCCGCATTGAAGTTTTTTGTAGTGTGGTTAATCTTCGCGTAAATCACGTCGGTACTCACCATGGTGTCATACTAGTAAAACCGTTCATTTCTAACCACGTTGAATGAAAAGTTTAAATTAGACGCAATAACACAATTCTGGCTTCACGTTAGGATCCTGATATCATCATCAAGTAAAAAAAATATATTGATCAATAATATCCTGAGTACAACTGATGACCAGAAAGTCAGAACGGCACAAACTTGCGGCACAAATTTTGAAACGGACCGTAAATACAGCACAATCGTTGTTCAACAATATGTTTAACAATGATGGATAAAATAAAACAGTAGAAATTTCCCTGTTACCCAATGCAATAGCTAACGTCCTTATGTAGCTGTCACTTTTTCTATCACAAAATGTCTTCCAACTGATAAGTTCAGTTTTGATAAAATCAACTCCGGGTATATATGAATCAGTTACTTGGTTCAGCCGAGATCACATCATCATGCGATGCGACAACTACCACGGTAGTGTAACCAAAGTGCGAGGCAGCGAGTCATAAGCGCGAAACACTTGTTATATCACAGGGGCACCCAACGACCGTTTTCTGTTAAATATCTGTTCGGAGAAGCGTATAGGTTCCCTAGAGATTTCGACACCGCGAAGGATCCTACGTCGAATTTCGAGATGGCAGGTACACTAATCTGAGATTTTCGTATTTTCTTAATGGCTTCTCGTACGTTTTTTTTTTTTCGAAAATCGCGCTTTTCCTTCGATGGTTCTTAGAATATTCTTTAAAAAAAATTTAAGCCCTTAAAATTTTCTATACCGACTTTGGATTTATAGACAGGAGAGGAAGAGGGTTCTCTGTCGCCCTAAAAGATTCGATATCACATTTGAAATCCCTAGGGTTTCGAATAACCATCTCACATCCATCATCCTATAAAAAGGTTCCCTAAAATGTTTGGCTATCAAAAGGCATCATTGGGCGACCTAACCTTTTCGAGAATCTCCAAAACCAACCTGAGGTTTTCGGAAAATGGGTAAAACATGCCTCTGATAAATTCGTAAAGACCCATTAGTTTCCCAAGAACGACCGAACAGATAAAAATTTTCTAGGGTAGCTTATAATTCCGTTATATAGCTTTAAAAGCACTCTTGACAGCCTAAAACGGTGGTTTAAGGAATTTGGGGAAAAACTGTCGTTGGGTGCCCCTGATATCAGAGAGGATGGTCATCCTAATATAACTTTTATAATAACCATGAGTGACTCGCATGACTCGCTTGATTGGCATGTTTCGCCGTATGATCAACAAATTAAGTTAACAAAGCGCACCAACTGAAACAACCCGTATTCTATTTCAGAAAACCGGCGACTAACGGTGGCTACCACGCCTCGCTACCTCGTTTCAGCTGACCACTGGCTGTTCACTTGAATGGTACCTGTACTCTCTTAGCACTGTATTTCATCGATTTTCGTTCACGAAAAGAAGATTCCCGTTAGCTGTTCTGCTGAACGCCTTATTTTATTGAATCTGTTTCATCGCCTCTTGTAAACATATATACTTGAGATCAAGTTTGCCGGTTCTAATGATCGTTTATAGCGGGTGGGTACGATATCCTTAACCGAGTCTTCGCGGGTTGTAAAGTTGATCCAACTGGAGTCGACCTTTTAGCATGTCCATATAAGCTATTTTTTCTCTTCACGAGTTTGTGGCCTATGTTTTTGCTAAAAATGATTTGCTTTTTCAGAGTTTTGGTTAATGGTTAAATAGCGCCAAAAAATTTTACGATCGAATGCACCAACGACTTTTAACATGGAATCTTTAAGTGTTAAGAAGTACAGTATGTTGCCCAGTTTCCGGCCACTTTAGTTTGCAATCGCTATAACTCCTTTGTTTTGTACGGAAAATTTCTCAATTTCCTTTCAAAGACAGTTCATTTACTTACCTTTAAAATGTTAAACGGTTGGCGGCCTTCCCCAAGTATTAAAGAAATTATACCATTTTTCGCAAAACTAGTAAGTTGCCCAGTTTCCGGACAGCTAGCCCAGTTTCCGGCCACCGACTTAAAGTAAATTTTCCTTGAAACCGCTCGACATAAACCGACTTGTAAGTCCCTTGATAATAGTGGTCGCCTAGTTATAAATATCAGGTAAGTTTCAATATTACGCTTTGTCACCTACCGTTGTACTCAGTATTCAAAATACGTATGACCTTAGTGACCCGGAAGCGTGTCTTCCGCAGTTTGTTGACAGACTACTACTAAAACAAATCATGACTTACGTATTTTTAGTCACGCTATACATGCATAAGCTGTTGTTAATTCGTAATCTTTGTTACACTAACACATGTATCTTTAATTTCTCGACCAGGAAATTTTAATATTCGGTTCTTTCACTTAATAAGAAATAGGTTTTGAGCAATGTGTCTTTTAGTGGCCGGAAACTGGCACACTAGGTCGAAATCTTCGCTGAGAGTTTGACTGCTAAAATTTCAGGAACAGCCTTATTCCAGCTGACGATGATAGATTCCCTAATCACTTTCATCTTTTATCTAACATTTGTCCAAAAATTATGAAGCTCCTTGAGATATTTCCTGTGAAACGAGCTATTTGTTTATCTACGGTAGTTTTGATGTGCAGTGAAACGAGCCAAAATTAATCGCTAAACGTTCAATCACCTGGACAAAACATTTCCTTCCTCGGCCGTTTCTTGTTCAAAAAGAACGCCAAAACCACCAATGTGTAGCGGAAATGTTTGTCTTTCTTTCGGAACGCTTCGGTGGACGAAAATTTAAAACTCCGACGAACATAACCGACGTAATTGTTTTTTGGCCGGAAACTGGTACTGGCCGAAAACTGGGCAACACACTGTATTTAACCTACCGTTAAAGAGTAAATAAAATATATCTAAAGTAAGACCGATCGCATGAATAAAAATAATTTACTAGATGAAACAAATATTGAATAATGTCTCGTTTTAAAGGGCCCAAAGGGGCGCGACGGCCTCGCCATCATCAACCGTTACAACAGCTCTTGCGCCAGGAATGGGAGGTACTAGCTTGCCGCCTAACGCGAAATCTACAGGACACTAAATTTCATTTCACCATTCATAAAGAATGTGTTTTAGTAGGTGTAACAACTGAAGTTGACTTGTCTGACGCGGTGTCCGTTTTTAAATCGCTGGTTTGTTAATTGAAGTGTTAATTGAATAGTTTTAACTGTCGACTGAGCGTTTGCTGGCAAAATATAGATACGTGGTGAAATGTGACAAAAAACGTCCCCTTTTGACCACGTGCTATAGGATAGGTCCAGAAGCATTAAAATATATAAACGATTTATAATGTTGTCAAGTTGTCAAGTTATCGTGAAAGTCATGTTGAATTCAAACCTTATCAAGACGAGGCTTACTGAAAAAAAAGAGTTACATCACTCAAAAGGAACACGCAACATCTCGGATGGAAAAGATGGATTTCCGGAAAAATCGTGCATTTTTTAAACGAGAACTGATTGAAAACTAACTTCCAACACGAAAGCTACTGTAGCACGGTAAAAATTGTCAGTTTGCTATTCATCAACAACATCTTAGGTTTGACACCTGTTATACTTATCTGATACTGTGAAATAATTCAGCTAATTCTTATTCATTGGTCACCGTGTAAACTCATTCCCATCCAGAGTGGATGATGTATCCACCTTCATTTGTAACATATACATTTCGTTGTTTTGTTGATTAAAAGTAACTTGGCGAAGTCCTGGGCCCGGTTGTTCGAAAGTCGGTTAACGCTCACCCAGGATTAAAACTTAACCGAGGATTTAATTTCTTTTGTTAGAAGTGTTTTCCAAAAATTATTTTAAGCTACACGCGAAGATAAGTCACAGTCGAAACTAAAGGGTGAAAATACTTTGGAAAAATCTCCATTGATTAAATATTTAACTACAATCAAAATTGACGCTAACCCTGGGTTAGCTTAATCGCGCTTTGAACAACTCAGTTGCACTTAACTATGGAGCTTAGCCGGCAAGCTACGGGGCGTGGTGGAATAAAGAAACATAGTCGTAAGAGATCCCAAAACGGTTAAGGTGGGACGCACCGAAAACGAAAACTGAACGGAAGCATTTCATTTGTTCCGGTGGTCCCCTTATTTTATTGAAGCCGTAACACTTAGTGCCTTTTGGTAGAAAATGAGCGAAATATGTTGTTCGTGTTTGTTCTTATGATCGTTTGTGGCGGGTGGCTCTCGAACACACCAAAGTGCGTCGGGTCACGCTCATTCCATCGGTACTTGCCATTTAATGGGTACGCGCAAGCCAACATGTGGCGAACGTTTCTTGAAATTCGTTTGTCTAGTTCTCAAGCGTTGTGGTAAATTGTGAAAATTGACCAAAAACTTGTATTTTTTAACCACGACATTCAACAACCTTAATCTGCCGCCTTCGATCTATTGTTTTCAAAGAGCATACAAAGTACAACAACTATTTTTTCCTATCTAGAAAAATCGCCTAATTAAATCTAAAAGTCTATCAAAGGGCTCTTAAAGCCATCTCGTTAATGCGTTGGAACTTGAGGTTAAAAAAAGAAGAATCTTAAATAAATATAAAATAAATATGGTAAAGATGGCGTTGTAGAATCAGACATTATTGTAGAAAATGCGAGGCGCAGTAGTCAACTGGATATGGTTCTTGGCAGGATAGAGAAGATTGAAAGAAAGTTTGAAAATTCGTGTTGGTGCAAGTCAATAAAAGTTATGAGCAACAAAGAATCACGAGTGTGAATGTAAATAATTTTGATGTTAGTGAAGTGAAAGTGAAAGACTTTTCCCGCCTTGCTAGCTAATTGACGATGAAAATGTGTTGTTGGTTCAATTTACACAGTGCATTTTCAGTTATTCATTGTCTATTTTCTGTTGGGATATTTGACAAAAGAAAAGACTTTCTAAATCAAATACAATAGATTGCCGCAATTTCAAAACAATTAAAAGCCACAAACCTATCAAGTGATCGATAATACGTCACGTGCAATGACTTTATATCTGATCAGATGACATATTAATATTAATTATCAAAATATCAATTGGCACAACAAATAGTGACTGAATCTTTAATATTCTTTCAAGTAAGTCCCGGTTCAAACATTGAACTTCACATGTGCCGAAACTAATGAAAGGAGACCATAACATGTCATTTCTCTAGAGCTGCCTGTCCCCATGCCAGGACAATTTGAGCTATGTTCAGCAGACATCGCGCCATCAGCCATTTCTTTTCAACTCTCCAGCAGTATTCGAAAATAGAACGAAAGTCAAAATTTATGGTATTTTGCTGTTCCTGCTCTTGCATAATGAAACGGAAAGTTTTGTAGTTAGCTAAAGTATCAAGTCTGCTGTTTTATATATTTGGACGTGAAAAATGGCGGGAAAATGGTGATCACGTGGTTATTTTTCGGTCACGTCTGCTAGGGACGCACTTATATAGAAAATATTGGGTCTGGAGCGGGTAAACAGGACACCACTCCTGGCGGTCACTTTTTTAGTTTCCCTTAGATCGAAATGAGGTTCATGACAGGCCTGCACCGACTCCGCTATGTGGTTTTGCGGTTGCGATGCATTTATATTAGCTTTCAAAGTTTGGCTGTTTTGGGTATGTCGTTAAGTTATTTACGTCTTGTATGATATGTTAGGCGGCGTTTTGTAAATAGTTTTCAGGAATGGTTGGTTTTGAACGAAACTCCATTTTTCATCAGTTTTTGTTTAAGGTTTTTCAGTCGTGGGTGAAATGTTGTGACAAAAGGCATTATTATCTCGTGAGTTTTTTTCATTTTAATTTTTAATGCCAATTGCGTTCCGGCAAAAGTGAAATTCAGAATACCAGTGCATTTAGGAGGGTGCTAATGGGGTTAACAGTTAACTGACAATTGCCCAAAAATATAGTAGTTAACTGATAAATGAAAAGTTACCGTATTTTCTCTATTAAATGCCCTCGGCGTTTATTTCAAACTTGGCCTTGTGGACCAGGCGTTTCTTTGTATCAGCAGTTTTTTCTCGCCCGCCATTTTTTAAGAAAGGGTTATTATTCGTTTTTCTTGGCAGCCTTGTACCTTGCCCTTAAATCTTAAGTTTATTATACCACAAACAAACGTTCGAGGAGCTTACTTACAACCTCCTCTATTATACCCGGCGTTTATTCGGGGCCCGGCGTTTAATCAAGAAAATACGGTAACAGTTAAGTGGCATTCTATTAATTATACTAAATTAACGATTGTTGTTGTTAATAAAAGCAACATAGTTTTTTCCTAACAGCAAAGCTGTTTTGTGACTTTTACCTGCCTCGCTGCGTGACCAGGTGACATATTAACCGATATTATATGCGAAAGGTACCAGGGTCATAGAGCGTTGACCTTAATCTCCGTGATGGCGTCGAGTGGCGTGGTCAAAGTTATTCTGAGTTTTTATCGAGATGACGACAAAGGATCGGCATTCGAATGACACATAAGTCGCATACCGTTTGACATGACAAAGCACAATTCAATGGACATATAATCAAACAATAAGCGGAAAGTTTGGACTCGGTGCGTTTGATTTAAAGTTGTTCCGATTAGAGAAGATCGACGGGAAAGCTGTTACAAAGGCTCAGTTGGAAATGGAGCTACCTTTTCTAATAGGAAGTGCGACAAGTGAGATACATGGCGTGTATTTTGTTTCGTCATTTTGTCCTAGCACGCGAACGCGGGTTGACCCCGGGGTTGACCACACGAGCCCTTTTCAGTGTTAGATTAAATGAGTAAGATTTCTGATTACACTAAAACCTGTATTAAGCAGACTCCAAAGTAAGTGGACACACCGTATTTTATTGGACACAAGCATCAGTGAGTTTCGATTTTTTTCCCTTCCCATACTGTCTGTGTACGATCCTGTATCAAACAGACATCTTACTGACGATCCTTATTACGGTTTTGGAAGCTATCTTGACGGGTGAGAAATTATGGTTTTAATGAGAATCTAATGTCGAATAATTTTCGTAAAGCGGCTGTTCTAAAAAAAAATATAAACTAAAGCTACACGGCAAAGAGTTCTACTGACAAATTTTGGGGGCCTGTTGCTTGTTTTAGTTTGCCATACATTCTCTGTCTCTGGCTTTATGTAAACAAAACAAGGCTTATGTCACGCAAAATTCGTTGAGAGGGAAGGGGTGCGTTGTCGCGAACGCCTCTGTTTGGCACAAGAAGTGCATGACAATTCTCAAGTAAGAATGATTTAATCGCAAAGTCCCTAGATCTTTAGTCACAATGTTCACCAATCCCGAAAACGCATCCACTCTGGTCATTCACATGGCCTGTAAAGTAATCTTATCTTAACTTTGCAAATTTAAAAGCCTTACTGATATACGTAATTTCCTACTTGTCAAGCTAAATCACTTGATAAGATCAATGAATGAAAATAATGAAATGAACCGATTTCCGACAGCGTGACCCAGTTAAAAAAGAAAAAACATAAAACTTTCTTATACAAGCGTATGAGTATAGGCTACCAGTGTAGCCTCTTGTTAACTGACAATTGGCCGAAAAAATAGTAGTTACCTGACAATTGGGTACCCCATTAGCACCCTCATTTAGCAGTGCTAGATTAATTTGTCGTGTGTTTGGCCTTGTTTACAAAATGGTAAAGTAAGCTCACTGTAGCTGTCGAGAAAAAGCTGCGCCGGGTTTACAGCTCTTTTAACAGGCAAATTCACCGCGAGAAACAACTTCAAGCATCACGCTTCAGTGAATGTTCTGACACCTATAGAATGAATTGACATAGGATAGGGAACCCACACTCTTATTTGTAAACTGCAAATGGAAATTAAATGAGATTTATAAACTTGCCTATTGTTTTCTTTAATCTGCTGCGGAGCGAAGTGAAATGAACGTCGTTCTGCGATGCGAAAATGATGTTCGTGTCGGCGCTTTGACCGTTAATTTCACAATGCTTTATTTTATGCGGTTGTGAATAATGTCACGCGGCTGTTATTATCGTCTTGCGTTTCACTGTTGGTTTGTGGTTTTTAATGCCATCCCGCGGCGCGGCTCTCGTTATCGTCTCGCGTTTCACTGTTGGTTATTAATTTATTAATCTATTACCGTTAATTCAAATTAATAACCAACAGTGAAACGCGAGACGATAATAACAGCCGCGTGACATTATTTACAACCGCATAAAATAAAGCATTGTGAAACTAACACGGTCAAAGCGCCGACACGAACATCATTTTCGCATCGTTCATTTCACTTCGCTCCGCAGCAGATTAAAGAAAACAACAGGCAAGTTTATATATCTCATTTAATTTCCATTTGCAGTTTACAAATAAGAGTGTGGGTTCCCTATGGAATTGAATTCCATTGTAATAATCTAATGGATAGTATCAATTATATATCCGGAAAAAAATCCTCGCGTTTTCGCGTTATTTAACGCTATATATTTATGTTTAGTTTTGTTTGTTTTTTTTTGGTAATTTCTAAGTTTTTCAGGTTTGGAATTGTGAAATGTAATACCCTAATCAGCCTGAAGGTTATTTTCGGGGGGGGGGGGGGGGGGGGGGTTATTTTTCTACGAAAAAGACGATAACTTTGTAATAGGAACGAAATTAAAAAAGCCCGTCAAGGTTGTTGAAAGGAGGTGTCGCAGAAGATTCCTGTCAGTTTTTAGAATTTTCAGTCAGTTCAGTTGCAACCTGTTGGTAAACGAACTTGAAATGTTCACCCGTATACAGACTTCTATTTTATGAGAGGGGTGAATCCAGCGATCTGTTTTTGGTCGTATCGTAAGTGTCTCAGTAAAGGCTGTAATTTGAGCTTGTATTCGCTACGCTTTATAGCTGCGTGGAGCTCGCTAAAACCTTTGTTGGCATTTTTGACAGTCTAGCGACTGCTACGTTTATGCCGGCCCACTGTTTGATTGAGGCAAATATATGTATATTTCTATGAATACATGTAGGTAAATGTAGTGTAGTATTAGTTTTTAGACGGAAGTAATGCGACTTGTTGCCTGTGTTTATTATAGCCGGCGTAAGGGCAAGAGCCCTTTTAGGAGCCAGCAAATCAATAAAAGTCGTGAGTAACAAAAGAGTCTCGAGTGTGACAAAAAATAATTTTCATGTTAGTTTAGCGTATTTGTTCAAAATAGTCTTTATTTGACTGAGGGGAAACTTCAACTTGATTGTATTACGCCACAGCCAACCCGTGAATAAGAAATGCTAACACGTAACGCAACATTGCGGTAAGCTTATGTTTTCAATTAGCTCCCAAATAGAACAAAAGCCAAATCCATACTCTTGCATAATCAAACCGGAAGATTGATACTTCATTAGCTTAGTCAGCAAAATCTCACCTCTCTTGCATACTATTGCATAATCATGACACCTCAACATTTTTACCCATTCAAAACTGAAATTACTAATTACTGTTTTCCTCAAAAATCTCTAAAAAAAAATAATCTTTAGGAACAAAATTTTACTGCTAAACGAATCCAATACGTATATTTAACTAAACACAAAAATTCACTCTGCATTCTCCGCCAGAATTAAACATGACATCACCTATTTATACTTTACAATCTGTCAAATCTCTCAAAAGTGTTGAATAAATTGGATATTATATTTCGTTATTTTCCTTAATTGATTATTCCTCAATTTATTATATTATCGCTCATATGAAAACACAAACTTTCCCGTGCCATTTAACTTCCTCAAAACGTCTCCATTCATTATAAAAATACACCGTGAATTTCTAAAACTACGTTTCCCAAAAACATACATTTGACCTTTTTTACCCTTCTAAACGAGGTCTAATGGCTTTACGAAAAATGATTGACAAGAAAAACACAAATTTCTTAAACCTTTGAAGATCAATTAAGCCGTCTCGGACACCTCCACTTAAAAATATGACATGACATGACATCCCAATACCCTAGGGAAATTAACAATAGGTCCGGGGGAGCTCCCCAAAAATTTTAGTGGCCGTATGTGACGACCTTCTTGAAATCCTAACCGGTTTAACCAACTATATCCTCAATGCCTTAATATAGCTTGTATAAAGAACTACTCCCCCGGACAAAAGTACACAAAGTTAAACAAAGAAACCTTTGTTAACAACTTTTGTCCCTTTTTCTTGTTCATGATACCTATATCTCGTTTCATGCGCATGCGCATAAACGAGATAAAAATAGAATCACGTCTAATTAAATCAAAGGGCTCTTAAAGCCATCTCGTTAAAGCGTTAGAACGTGTGGTTAATAAAAACAAAATAGAAGAATTGATAGTGAATATGGTAAAGATGCCGTTGTAGCGCACCTTTAGATTAAGTCTACTTAAAATACGTACATGAAAACATCACATGATGCATATTAGCCAATAGAAATTTATGTTCACGAAATGGGCTTTACATTTTCAAAAAAAAACAACTTTAACATAAAAGGCTGATCAGACAGCAAATTTGTTCGATTTCTTTTAATAAGATATGCCCGATATTTCGGTTAGACAAAACTAACCTTCATCAGGGGCTAGGAAAGCTTAGTGAAGATGGAAACAAACGGTTACAATATTTAAAATGGGCTAAGATAAATTGCTGGCACACGATAGGCTAATAAACAAGTAACGGTCCAGCTATATATTGCTACTGTTTGTTCTAGTGGTCCTTGCATTTTTACAGAAGTTATTTACATTTTCACGCTAGTAACTAAAATGGGGTCCTATTATTTGGTTATGCAATAGACGTGTTTAGAAAATGTTATAGGCTGGGCCTTATCATCATCATTATTATTTTTTTTTTTTGCAAAAGGAGGGGAACCCGTGCCCCTCTGCTAACAACTTCTCTGTACAGCATTGGGGGATCTTTTCTCATCAGTGCTCCACTTTTTCAAGACCAAAAGCCAGAATAATCCTCAACTTCGACGACTAAGGAGAGTTTTTTTCACAAGATTTGGTGCCGTTTTTTCACCACAAGCAAGAAAGCGTCTTGTAACCATCTGTCTTCGCTTTGGTGAGTGCGTGCTTTTCAATTTGGGTTTTGGTCTCGCGAGTTTTCTCGCCCTCGCGTTACGTGGAGATGGCCGCGCGTACCGCACACCAGCCGTTCGCCCACACTAGAACTTACTGTCCGCTTGATAGTGGAGGAAAACCTGGATCTTGACTCGCTCAGTATAGCGCAGTCGTTACCGAACTTTAAGGAAGAAATCGTTGGGACAGAATCGGCCACGCGGTTGGCGGCATCGGGCTTTGACTGCGAAAGCCGCGTTATCCCTTTACGCCTTTTACGGCAAAAAGCACTACACGTGTCATGCTTCATTCCCGTTGAATTCCCCGATGAAAACCTGCTACAACTCGTGGAACAATACGGCGACCTCAAAGCGCGAGCAGTCCGCCGGCTTTGCTTCAAAGCTACGCGCACATCGAGAACGGCATCCGTGTCGTAGAATTCACACGTTAACAAAAGGCAGTGCCACGCAAATAAGTCACTCAAGGGCTCGAGTTATTTTTTTAAGTACACTGGCCAGCCAATACTATGCTACCGGTGCCAGTCTTCCGAGCGCGTTGTTAAAGACTCCCCGAAGGCGAAACGCCGCGAGGCGAACCGCGAGGCTCCAGTGCCCGGAGGGGGGACACCAGAGGCCTCCCGACCCCCACTACAGCAACCAGCAACGACACTCCCCCTGTAACCACAATAGGCCATTTGCACGATAGCGTCATTTGACTACAACTACCAGAACTCATTTCGTTTTTCCTTTCTTATTTAAATTTTGTAATCCCAGTGAGGTTTAAATAACAAAGGTCCTAATTTGCACTACAAAGCAAAAAAATGAACCTCCGTGCGACCCTTCTCCAGAAACTGCCGGCCACCCCCTATTACCGATGCCGTGAGCGTAAGCGTGAGAAGTCCTGTCTCGTGGTAATTTAAATACAACAGATGATCACACGCGTTTGGCGGAGATCAAAGATCTCCTAAAAACGCCATCATTCGCAGTAAAAAACAGTGGATAAAGCTGGGGGAAAAACCGACCAAGTATTTCCCGGGAGTATTTCTACCAGCTTGAAAATCAGCGACAAACACGCGACTCAATTTCAGAGTTGCGTGCCAACAATTCAATCGTGACTTCCGATAAAAATATTCTTCGCGAATGTCGCGATTTTTATCGTAACCTCCATTCGGCTGAACAAGTTTATTTATCTAGCCAAGACTGGCTTTTAGACCAACTGGATAAAACTCTGGCATCTGAAGACCAGGAGAAATGCGAAGGTGACCTCACACTCTTCGAATGTCAATGTTTTGTAATAACGAAATATAATATCCAATTTATTCAACACTTTTGAACAGTTTTATGGTAAAATATTTATTGATTTCAAAGTTGCGTTTGTGAGTTTATTTTTAGAGATTTGAATTTACAAAATGGTAATTAGATGACGCCGACCCGGGACTTTGCCATTATTTCTACGCCAATTTACAATGCGCAGTTTACAGCTTGAGGATAATAATTTGATAAATACTAAAAAATAAACTGTGGAAAAACGTAAGAATTCACTAGCATCCGTGAGATTTTCAAAACAGATCACCATATCTGTACAAGCCATGTCGGGATGCAATCCCGAACGCCATTATGAAACAACGGATCAGGAGGTTCTTCAAGCTCCAAGAAACACTACTCAAAAACAGAATAAAACAAGGAGCTAAAACATAAACTGCAAGAAGTCATTATTCCAGTAGAGATACGGCAGCTTCAGACTTTGATCTTGGACACTTACATCCGTGATAAAGATCCACTTTCTCACAAGTCTTGCACACCGCAGACTTAGACATTAAATCACCGGCTGAGAGATTGGAGGCTCAGAGACCGGACGAGAGAAAGCGGCGGAAATCGAGCCTCAGAGATTGCCTGATCCAAGCATATTCATAACAATTAACAAAAACTGCAGCCGATCACTACTTATCTTGCAACAAAAGTTAGCCAAAGACGCTCCAACATATGCCAAGAGAACTAGCATAACGAAGGCATAGACTGGAAACAATAATTCTATAAATGGCAGTGAGTGTGCACAGCATGTAAACTGACCTCCTGTCATTAAAGAGATTTATATCCCAAAGATAAAAGAGTCATACAATACATCGAGCATTTGTCACATCTCTATTTTGGTGATCAAAGGGGAACAAATATCTCGTAGACCTTCTTGGGAAAGCTATTCTAGAGGTTTCTTTATACATTATGCAACTAGCGGGAGTCGTGTTTGGCCTGTCACTTTTATAATACTGATATTCTCAAATTAATATATGTATCATATGTTTAATAGATAAAATACTACATGTAAAGAAAGCCAAATTTAAAAAACGTGAAAAGTATGAAAAGTATGATTTTCTAGTACTTAGGAAACAAAACTCTTTCACCCCTGACCAAGTTAACTTTAAATATATATAACCAGTTATTCAGATTCCCGTTTTGGCGATTATAAATGGCCAAACACAATAACATACGAGAGGAAAATAGTTAACAACTTCAAAGCTATAGCACACGCACTTTTTCTTATCAATAACTACCACAAACAGACTCAGTAGATGGGGTTAAACGGATGTTGAACTATGTTTATTCAAATTGATACTGCACAAGAAACAACACCCTAAACCGGGTGAGGGGTGGGGGGGGGGGGGGGGGTTGCTCTTGCTTTCACAAAGGATAACACAGGAATGAATGATCATGACAGTGGAACGCTCAAAAAGGTCTTATCTGAATACATGCATTCCAAAGATATCCATAACGGAAACTAGTGTAGTAATTAACCCTTTTAACATATCTATGATAAAAACACTCAATTACTACCACAAACAGACTCAGTAGATGGGGTTAAACGTATGTTTATTCAATAAACCGCCAAACCCAAAGGGGAAAAAGAATAAAAAAAGGGTTTGAGAAGAAGAAGTTACGATGTGGGAGAGAGTCTGGTTGTGATAGAATGGAGAATTTTAAAGTTATTTTCGTTGGAAAGAGTGAGATAGATTAAATATGCGTCACTCTTCTAATCGCCATGCGATTTAATAAAAGCTGTAGGCGCTCGATTACAAACAGCAAATGTAGCGCCTCCGCGACGAAAACTGTGCGAGGAATACTGTGTAAGGAATACTGTGCGGGATTAAACCTAATGGCTGAAAGAGCATTATACTGGTGAGCCAAGATAGGCCTGTACGATCCCCGAGATTGACAAACGAATAATGGTGAAGAGGGCGACAATTGTACACTAGCTAAATACTGCCTAAGCGCAGTGACAGGACAAAGGGGCGAACCGGGAATAAACGGCAAGGGAATTTCTAAAACCCGCTCCCGAAACTGGAGTGTCTTAGTGCACGTGATGCGCAACAAAACCCCTTGCGGTGTGAAAGTCATGCTAGATAGTGTCAAAAAACACGCCTGGAAATCGCCAATTTCAGACTACTAAATTAGAGATACGTAAAAAAGAAAAGAAGGCTACTAAAAATAAAGCACGCATGCAGACGTGCAAATGATTATCTAAATCGAAAAGACGGGACAATTGTAAAAGGATCTCAACAGTGATCGGTTCTTTTCGTGCGACACAATCACCCAAGATCCGACGCACCGCTCGTTTGGCAAGATAAACGTCATATTAAATCGTCAAGAAAGGCAAAACTGGCACCACACGAGCGGTTAATATGTGAAATAATGCTCAAATAATTAACGATCGAACGGTATGACGTTAAAGAACGTGACAAAAAAAACTAAATAAAGCAAATAAACGGATTTGGAAACTGGGAAAGGCAAGAAATCGAAATATTGGCAAAACAATAAATATGTTCGCATATAGCATCTCATAGAGCGCTTTGTGGAGTCGCAAAAAGCATGGACCTGGATAGTTCCTAAATACTGCTGCAAAGCGTCGATGTGATCTGCGAGATAAAATTGAAAAACAGATTGAAAGAAAGAAAAATCAATAAACTTAATAAGGATCTATGGAAGTAGCTACTTAATATACATTAAAAACGAACATAGAGTCGCTAGGAAATACTTGGGTAAGGTTCAAGGTAGCTACGTCATGCTGCAAATAGTCTGAGTACGAGGAGTCTAAGTGAGAACGACTCAACGCATCCGCTAAAACGTTAGACTATGACTTCCCGCTCATGTAACGCGCAGATAAACGGATATTGTTAAGAGACAGCAACAACCAAATTTCACGTAGACAACGCTGCATGAAGGCGTTCGTTGAACGTTGATTGTTCAGTGCGTATACGCTGACCTGATTGTAAGCAGTTCGAGCTGGTTAATGTTCAAATATTGACTAGCAATAAAAGGAGGAAACTTGGCATGGAAGAATTCCCCAAAACACACTGCACCACAAGCATCAAGACAAGCATCACATGCCAACAGTTCTGGATCGACACAGTAATGGCGGTCGGAATTGTTGCTCTTGCTTTCACAAAGGATAACACAGGAATGAATGATCGTGACAGTGGAACACTCAAAAAGGTCTTATCTGAATACATGCATTCCAAAGATATCCATAACGGAAACTAGTGTAGTAATTAACCCTTTTAACATATCTATGATAAAAACACTCAATTGCATCACCTTCCTGACTCTTCAACGAACCAGATACAAACACGAATAAAAAGTCAGAAAAGATTGTTTGTGAAGCAAAGTAACAGGTGAAGTTAAATCGAATTTAAGAACTCTACTAACTTACCGTTTCCTAAACACAGATTTTAAAAGCCCGTAATCGTCACACTCGTCGGACTCCATCCTCAAACACGTGCAGACTGCACAATCGGTCAAACTCGAAACGCAACATTCATATATTTTCCAACTAGGGTTGAGTGAGGCATGAAGTGGAACTTGAAGACAGTTTGGACAATAAAGTTTATGTTTCGTGTTTTTGTTTCGTGCCATTTTAAAGTTATTTCTGCTTCTTTTCTTTCTTTGTTTTTTGTTTTTTTGGTAAAAATCGTAAGGAATTATTTTTCTGTTTTTTTTTTTCATCCGCATTTTATCATCCGCATTTTGTTATCCGCATTTTAATATCCGCCGTCCGCCATCCGCCATCCGCCGCCATCCGGTCCTCATTTTACAGAACGGTGAACTCTCATAACTCATAACTCTCATAACAGTGAACTCCTAGACGACCGGCACAACAGTCATTTGTATTCCCGATTCAACTCCAGACACGTCCTCCAAAGATCCAGAGACTGTTATCATAATACTGATACGTTTTTACAACAAGGTACAATAATTCACTCACTAGTTTTCTCGTTGTTTATGTTCATATTGGCGCCAGAACAGCAACCATAACTATGGGAACTATACAACCTCCGGTCAGGAAGTAAAATTGCAGTTTAATACCGATGCCTTGGATTTTATTTATACTTCACCAGAAATCCGCAAACATTTCCTTCCAGCAGAAATTTTAGCTGTCTCCGCGACCCGCAAAATATCCTTGTGCACGGTAGCTAAATTAACAAAACTATGACGTCTTTCCCATACTATTGCATAATCAAACCGTAATAGCAATGAATCAAAATTGAACAAACGCAATTTTGCTTTGCCATATCGCTCATATTAAAACACAAACTTTCCCGTCCCATTTAACTTTCTTAAAACGTCTCCATTCGTAAAAATACACCGTGAAATTCTCAAACTGCGTTTGCCAAAAAAAAAAACGCAAGGCAACTTAAATGGCTTTACGACAAATGATTGAAACTGATAGGTAACGTGAGATATCGAAACTTAAGAAGAACTTAATACCTTTGCGGTAACGTAATGTGAGATATGACAAGTTCATCACAAGTTTTGACATCCCGATACCCAAGGGAAATTAACAATAGGTCCGGGGGTGCTCCCCAAAAATTTTAGGAGCAGTATGTGACGCCCTTCTTGAAATCCTAACCGGTTTAACCAACCATATCCTCAATGCCCTAATATAGCTTCTATAAAGAAGAAACAACTAACCCCCCCGGACAAAAGTCCACAAAAATTTGTTAACAACTTTTGTCCCCATATTCTACTGACTCCTATATCTCGTTTCGCGCGCATGCGCTTTAACGAGATAAAAAGTAACACACTGGGCAGGACCACAGAGAGGCTAAGGCGGGGCGCACCGTTAGCACCATCGCCCATTTCTGAAAGCTGTCGCGTCGGTATTGAACAACTAATGCCGGGAAAACTAATTTCTAACAAGAAATCTACTGCGACAGTTTGCTATTCATCAGCAACTTGCTAGGTTTGACAGGTGTACTTGTTTGACGCTGTGAGTCAATTTGTCGGCTCTTTTTCGTTTCACCGTGTTTATTCATGCATTCATTCCCATCCAGAGTGGATGATGTTTCCGCCTTCATTTGTAACATATACATTTCGTTGCTTTGGTGATTGAAAGGTACAACGAAACCACACGATGCGGTGTCTTTTTTAGTAAAACGATGGTGTGATGATTGGAGTCATTGTTCTGTAGCTGTAATTGCCGACTGAGCGTTTGCTCTCTAGATATGGTAATTGGTGAAATGTGACAAAAAAATATCCTCTTTTGACCACGTGCTTTTAATACAGGGAGGATAGGTCTCGGAGCGTTGCAATGTCAGTTTATCAAGTTGTCAAGTTACCATGAAAGTCAAGTTGACTTCAAACCCAATCAAGACAGAGTTTACTGAATAAATAAAATTAAATCACTCACACTAAACACACAATATCTCGGATGGCAAAGATTGATTTCCTACAAAATCGTTCACTTTTAAACAAAGCAGTTTTATTTACAAACCACGGCTCTGAGGAATAGTTCATCGATTTACACGAAGAAAACTGAACGGATGAATTTCAATCGTTACATTAACCATTTTCCACTTGAACGAAATCTGATGTGCATGTTTGCTCTTATGATCGTTTGTGGCGGGTGGCTCTCGGACACACCAAACCGCGTCGGTTCACGTTCGTTCGATCGGCATTTGCTATTTAGTGGGTATGCGCAAGCGATCAGGTTTTTCTTAAAGGAGGTAATTTTATTCTTAAAGAAGGTATATGGCGAACGCTTTGTGAAATTCGTTTGTTTAATTCTCAAGAGTTGTGGTAAATGGTGCAAAATGACCAAAACCTTGTATTTTTTTAACTACAACATTCAACAGCCTTGATCTGCCGCTTTAGATCGATAGTTTTCAAAGAGCATACCAAGAACAACATGTATTTCTTCCGATATAGAACAATGGCCTAAATAAATCTAAATTAATAAAATAGAATGACGTCCACTTAATAAAATAACACACTCGTACAGGACCACCGAGAGGCTAAGTGGGAGGAGGGGGAAGGGCGTTCGCACCATCGCCCATTTCTGACAGCTGTCGCCTTGGAATTGAACAACTAATGCGGGAAAAACTAACTTTTAACGCGAAATCTACTGTACAGTAAAGTTTGTCAGTTTGCTATTGATCAGCAACTTGCTAGGCTTGACAGGTGTACTTGTCTGACGCTGCGAGTCAATTTGACGGCTCTTATTCATTGGTCACCGTGTTCATTTATTCATTCCCATCCAGAGTGGATGATGTATCCGCGCGCTAATTTGTAACACATGCATTTAGTTGCTTTGTTGATTGAAAGTAACTTGGCGAAGTCCTGTGTCACAGTTGCACTTATCTATGGAGCTTTATCAAACTAGCTACGGACGTTGTGAAACAGAGAAACATACACGTAAAAAAAACCCAGAGCGGTTCCGGTGGGACACACCGGCCTGACCATCACACATTTACCAAAGCTACCGTAACGACGTTCCTGGAAAAAAGGAGCGAGACCAAGTAAACCACACGATGCGGTTTCTTTTTTCAGTAAAACGTTGGTGTGTTGATTGGAGTCTTGTTCTGTAGCTGTAATTGCCCACTGAGCGTTTGCTCTCTAAATATGGTAATTGGTGAAATGTGACAAAAAAATATCCTCTTTTGACCACGTGCTTTTAGTACAGGGAGGATAGGTCTCGGAGCGTTGCAATGTCAGTTTATCAAGTTGTCAAGTTACCACGAAAGTCAAGTTGACTTCAAACCCAATCAAGACAGGGTTTACTAAATAAATAAAATTAAATCACTCCCACGAAACACACAACACCTCGGATGATAAAGATGAATTTCCTGCAAAATCGCTGAGTTTTTAACAAAGCAGCTCTTTTAACAAACCACGGCTCTCAAGAGCAGTCCATCGATTTTCACGGAAACTGAACGGATGAATTTCAGTCGTACCATTTAATTACCATCATTTTCCATTTGAACGACTGAATCTGATGTGCATGTTTGTTCTTATGATCGTTTATGGTGTGTGGTTTTCGGTGTGTGTGGTTTTCGTTTATGGTGTGTGTGTGTGTGTGGTGTGTGGTTTGCCCCGCCCCGATTAGCTTTCCAGCTATTTGCAGGGCAAACAAATCAGTCAACTCTTTCATTATTATACTATATATACATTGTTGTTGTTGTTTCTTGTTGAATAAATTGTTGTTGTTGTTACACACCAAACCGCATCGGGTCACGTTCATCCGATAGGTATTTGATACTGATTTAGAAGGTATGCACAAGCCATCTTTTTTTTTTCTTAAAGAAGGTATGTATTTTTCTTAAGAAAGGTATCATGTGGCGAGCGTTTCGCGAAATTCATTTGTTTCTCAAGAATTGTGGTAAATGGTGCGAAACGACCAAAAACTTGTATTTTTTAACCACGACATTTAACAGCCTCAATCTGCCGCCGTAGATCTATTGTTTTTAAAGAGCATACCAAGAACAACAAGTATTTTTTTCCCATCTAGAACAATCGCCAAAATAATCTAAGTTACTAAAATAGAATCAGATCTACTAAAAAGTAATAAACTCGTGCAGGACTACAGAGAGGTTAACTTTAAGGCAGGGCATCGCCCCTCGTTCCCAGGACGAGACGAGAACGAGGACGAGGACGAGAACGAGGTTGTTGTGAAAGCTGTCGCGTCGGTATTGAACAACTAATGCCGGAAAAACTAACTTCTAACAAGAAATCTACTGCGACAGTTTGCTATTCATCAGCAACTTTCTAGGTTTGACAGGTGTACTTGTTTGACGCTGTGAGTCAATTTGTCAGCTCTTTTCGTTTCACCGTGTTTATTCATGCATTCATTCCCATCCAGAGTGGATGATGTTTCCGCCTTCATTTGTAACATATACATTTCGTTTCTTTGGTGATTGAAAGTACAACTAAACCACACGACGCGGTGTTTTTTTTTTTTCAATAAAACGTTGGTGTGTTGATTGGAGTCTTGTTCTGCAGCTGTAACTGTCGACTGAGAGTTTGCTCTCTAGATATGGTAATTGGCGAAATGTGACAAAAAATGTCCTCTTTTGACCACGGGCTTTTAATACAGGGAGGATAGGTCTAGTTGGAGAGTTGCAATGTCAGTTTATCAAATTGTCAAGTCATAACGAAAGTCAAGTCAACTTCAAACCCAATCAAGACGGGGCTTACTGAAAAAATCAAATTAAATCACTCAAACTAACAAACAACATATTGGATGGTAAAGATTAATTTCCTGCAAAATCGTTCAGTTTTTAACAAAGCAGCTCTTTTAACAAACCACGGCTCTGAGGAATAGTTCATTGATTTACAAGACAACTGAACGGATGCATTTCATTCGTTCTATTTACCATTTTCCACTTGAACGAAATCTGATGTGCATGGTTGTTCTTATGATCGAAAGTGGCGGGTGGCTCTAACTTTAAACCCAATCAAGACGAGGCTACCTGAGAAACAATTAAGTCACCCAAACTTATACGCAGCATCTCGGATGGAAAAGATGGATTTCCTGCAAAATCGTTCAGTTTTTAACACAAACCATATGATGGCTGTCAGGAGTAGTTCATCGATTTACACGAAAACTGAACGGAAGCATTTGATTTGTTAAGGTGATTCCCTTATTTTATCGAAGCCATATCGTTGACCACTTTTTGGTAAAAAAAAAAAAAAATAGCGAAATCTGATGTTCATGTTTGTTCTAATCATGATCGTTTATTTATAGCGGGTGGGTCTCGGACACACGGCATCGGCATTTTATTAAGCCAACATCAAGACGGCAAAATCCTCTGGCTGTTATCTATTTTGGAAAGTTAAATTTAAGTTTGTTTGCTTTCATAGCTAGGTCTTATAGAGCGTTGGGTCTCAGAAAACAGAGAAAGGTAGTATAATTCGACGAGTTCAAAAAAGTTACATCTGTGGGATATAATTGGTGATGGATTTCGATCCAGCTTGTTTCTGCTTCAGAAGAAAAGTGGGCGTAAAATGCAAATCGATTTCGCTTTTACGCCCATATGTATGACCTCCAAGAAACACTAGAAAAACGCTAGCCCAACTTAACAAGCTGTAAACGAAATGGAAGCTGGCCGCAGAAAAGGCATACAGTTCGCATACACTACTGAAACTAAGAAGGCCATGGAAAGAGGATGATCCTAGCACTAGGATCATCCGAGCGCGACATGTTCTCTGCTTTTAGTTTACATGTGAATGGTTGCACGCTGGGATGATCCTAGCAGCACTTGGATCATCCTATTTTGAGAGGTAGAATGATGCTAGCGCTAGGATCATCCCAGTACCGCATTTTTGCATGTCAACCAAAATGACCCTCCTAGGATCATCCTAGCACTAGGATCATCCTCTTCCATGTAAATAGGGCCTAAGAATTATCCCCACACTAAAATCGATCTATCCTAGTTTCCCTACACTTTTAATCGCTAAACTAACAAATGATCGAATCCAACGGTATGAAGTATGATAGTAAACTGAACTGCGAAGCCGAGACTTTGTTATTGTTAACCTGTTTAGCACCCTGCAATGACCAGTTTTATATCTTCTGTCGATAGCCCCTGAACAGACTCCTGAAATGGGAATTAGGGCAAAGAGGAAAAAAATCTGCGAGCGGAGCGAGGTTTGGATAGCTAATGCCTCAGACGACTCCAAAATTCAATATTATTTCGCTCCAGTCACCGATTTTTCTTCCATCCTTTTCTCATCTAAGGTTAACAGCTTCTCTAGAGGGCAATATGTCTGTTTAAAAACGTTATTCATGAATGCACGCAGGGTTCAAATCTAGGGAGTTTGAGGGGTGGAAGTTCCCCCCCCCCCCCCCAACCTATATAAGTATTAAAATATATCGGAAAAATCATCCAGGTCAGTGCACATGAAGCAAGCATTTCTTGTCAAAGGACACTATATGTAATTGAACACAACCTTGGTTGGAGAGAATCGAGAGAGAAGCCCCGGCCGGAAAACAAGGTCTGCTGCCTGTACAAAATACTGTTTTCAGAAATGTCTGAATCAACGTTGACGATGTCTTAGTTGCTTTAAAAATCTGTTTGAATGTGAATATATGAAAATCATAAATATGTGAACTGCGGATCCTAGTTTTTTTTTTAGTTTCTCGGTTGTCAGTGCGATTGTTGGAAGCTTTTATCATAAACGTTTGTTTTCCTGTTTTTTTTTTTGTCTGTTTTATGCCTTGCTGACGTCTATAAAACCAGTTAAGAACATAATGTCACCTGGTGATATTTTCGCCCAGCTCTACTGCATTTTTTTTTATCAGACATTGTTAATTGATTACATCGTCTTGTCTTTGAGGATGTTTAAAAAACTGCTTCAAGTGAGTATTGTTAAAGTACTTTTTCAACAACATCACACACGCACACACTATCTTTTTGTATTAACTATTTTATTGATTTTTACAATTTCTCTTATCTTTGTTTTTCTTGTTGATTTCTTCTTCTCCATTAATTATACACCTGTAAAAAAGTGTAAAAATATACTTTAGACTTTTACAGGTTTTTTCCCCAGCACAGAATTTCAAAAATACCCAAAGATAATCAATATCAATGCTTTAAGTTGGCTTATGTACATGAATCTAAGTCCTTTTTTATTTCTCTCACGGCTTTATCGCTAATTTTAAACCTCACTCTTGCATGAGAGATGGCCAAATTCACATAGAATATAACGGGTTACTCTGGCAATGTCTTCATTAAATTTAGCGCTGAACCAAACGATTTATTCTTTTGGCTGCTTTGATATTATCAACCACAAGTTATCTATGCTTCTGATTGGTTCACAAATAGTGACATTAAACAGGCTTAAATCATAATATGCACATCCTGAAATAAACAAAAGGTACTGAAATCTTTCGTAAGTCCCCACCCCCCCCCCCCCCCACCCCACCTCACTTTCCTAAAAAGTGGAATAAAACTGAAATGCTAGTACATCAAGACACTGCAATTAAGGGGATGGGGGTTTATTAAAAGGGGGAGGCTTAATAGAGGGAGGAGGCTTAGTAACTTGTTCAAAGTCGTAGTTCTATGTTTAGCATATAATTATGTAAAGGAAACGACTGGTGGTTTTTCACCATCAACACAACCTGCCACTCATTATATAACAAATCGAGCGTTTTCATTTGACGTCATGGCCGCCATATTGGTGTTCCCGTACAAAGAATTTTAATTAACTTCTTTTGTTAGGAACGCCAACATGGCTGCCATGGCCTTTGTCATTTGAGTCTCACGGGACTGAAGGTCAAGTGAGTGAAAACGCTCTATATTAAAGAAGTAAAAAAGAACCGAGTGCATTGTTGAGTTATATAAGCATACAGGAATTTTTAAGAACACGAGAGAAGTACAGAGAAGCACGAGCTGAAGGCAAGTATTTCTCGCTCTTCTTGAGTGTTCTTAAAAATTTGCAAGTGCACGAGGAACAATGCATGAGGAACAAGTTTTTTTATTTCTTTTATAAAATAAAAACGACCACAAAGGGACAAAAATTCGTCAGACAACAGAAATGAGTGTGTATGTTTTATCAAGTTCTAATGAACTTGGTTTGATAGATCATAGAGCGTGCAGTTACTTGAGCATTTTAGTTTTAACAAACTTTAAAGGTAACTGAAAAACAACATAAACGAAGTGGCAGTGGTGGGGAGCTTCATAGAGGGAGGGGTTTATTTCAAGGGGGCAGGGCGAGGGGGTTATTAGAAGGGAGGGCTTGAAGGGCCACTGTCACCTATCTTTAGTATCACTTTGAAAATCCTAAAAACATATTAATTTTGTTTCAATGAAAACCTTAAAATAATGGTCCAGTTTTGTTAACAAATACTCTACCAGTGCACAGGAACTAGTATTCGTTATCTTGGGCAGTAGATGGCCAAGTTCCTCTCAAGAGTTCTGTTCTTTCTTGAAGAAATCACTTGATATTATCTTCTTGGTGTTTTAAAAGCAATTTTATGTTTGAGCAAAGGTACTTTGTCATATATTTAGTGTATTTAGACTAAAACACAGCAAAATCTGTGTGACAATGCCCCTTTAAAAGTGAGTGGGGCTAAATAAAGGAAATATGGTAATAGAATACATTGTAGCCCTAACCCTGGTGAAAATCCTCACAGGATCTTCAGGGATCTTTGAAGATCTTCAAAGACCTGTCAAAGACCCTTAAAGACAAAGATCTTTAAAGGATCTTTACAGGAGCTTTCCAAGAACTTGAAAGATCCTCAAAGATCTTTAAAGATCTTTGCAAGAATTTAAAAGATCCTCAAAGATGTAGGCAAGAATTCAAAAGATCCTCAAAGATCTTTATTAAGATCCTCAGTAAGATCCTCACAGATCATCATGCAGATCTGTAAGGTTCCTTAAAGATCCTTCCTTCAACCATTCTCACCAGGAATGTCATTTTCTCATCCACCTTGTTTATAAATTAATTTGATCAAAGATCACTTTTTGTAGTTTCTAATAATAAATTATTGTTCTGGGCCGGGTTGTTCAAAGCACGATTAAGCTAACCCAGGGATTAGCATCAATTTTGAATCCAGTTAAGTAACTCAACAACTGAAAATTCTCCAAAGTTTTCTGCCCTTCAGTTTTGACTTAAACTTGTCTTCACTACTAGCAATAAACAGAGAAATGAAATCCTCAGTTAACTTTTAATCTGGGATTAGCATTAATCGGCTTTCGAACAACCAGGCCCTGTTCTTAAAACAGTAGCCTGAGAAAACAGACGTCGTTTTGCAGTGCCACTACTGGGGTTTCGCTGGGACCCCAGTGGTGGCACCACGAAATGAAGTCTGTTTTCTCAGGCTTTTAAAACAGTTACCCCACAATTATTTAATGAATGAATGGAATTCCACTGTATGAAAGTCTCAAGAGTACCGATGGTTGTAACATCAGGAAATTGTTCAATTAGTACTTTAGTAATTTTTAAAAGTAATTATTTATACTTACTTTAAAAAAACTTTGAAGTCCCCTCAAGTGGGGGACCGTCTCTCGCCAAGTACACCACGGTACTTGGCGCAATGGGTCCACAGGTCTTCAGCCTTGCAGAGGTGTGGACCCATTGGTCGCGGACATGCAGTGGTTGCTTTATTCCTTGAAAGAAATAAATTTGCATCTTTTATGATTCTGAAAGAAAAATAAATCTAGTTTCATTACTTTTTACATGTAATGCCAAAGAAAACCTGTTCAGAGACTTGTTACATTCTTAACTATGGTTTCAAGGCAAAACCTCCTGACCATGTGAATAAGGTACAGATTAAATATCAAACTCTCTCGCTCCCTTTACCCCTTCTTTCACCTCCTCGCCTTTTCTCCCTATTTTTTGTGCTGCTCCTCAGTTCAGGACTGTCAAAATGACCCGTCTACTTCACACCGTTACCATCTACTTCGCACTGGAGTTCACAAATCATGACTTATAACAAAATATATCACTAGGCCTCACTATCTACATGTACTACTACTTGTTACCCTGCCTACCACTAAAAAACATTTTGACAGGGCTGCCGTTGAACACCTGGAACAGGCAAAACTCCAACCTTGGTCCCAGGGTCTCTACTCTTCCCCTCCTGCGGACAGGAAGTGGGTGGAGAGACCCTGAGAATGGCAGCTTTTCTAACTGCACCAGGAAGCCAGTGCAGTCTGTGGATAGGGGATAAGGTTATAATTTAGTGGTTCAAACTTTGTCACCTATATGCAGCTTTCATTTTCATTTATTGTTTGTAACAATTATCAGCTGCAGGTTTTGATTAACTTCAAGTTCTACCGGGATGGCAACTGGCGTCTTACAGTGTATTCGAACAATTTTGTGTGTTTCTGATCCTGTGTGATTAGAGGTGTTTGGAAGAAACAAATCAGTAGTTCACCGTGAGATGAGATTTCCGGGGAATCGGTGAAAAATGTGTGAAAGCAAAAAGGGGAATTTTATTTAATTTTTGCGCTTTTAGCCGCATTGTATTTGGATAATGATTAGTCTATTTTGAGGTGCACTTTTCATAGGTTCAGAATATTAGAAAATGTCGTATGGGCTCCAAAACCATATTCAGATTGTTAAAAGTAGGTCAAAACCATTTCATGTGTTTCAGAACAGGGCAAAAAGAGCAAAGTTGCATGCTATAGAATGTGGGCATCACGCTTTTGCAGTAAACAGCTACCTTGGGACAGAGGGCTTCCCGATCTTCCCGGGACTACTTGCGATCTTACCATGTTTAGTTATGTCACTTGAAAACCGCTGGGCAAGTTGCGTGAACATGCAGAAAGGCGCGCACAACAAAGCTGGTATAATGTTAATAACAATTTAAGGTGGCTTACTACAGTTTATGGGGGTCACCAGATACTTTCGATAATATCACGGCTGACCATTTTTGGGAACAAGCAACAATTACAGAGTCAAAACCATTGTACAAAACAATGGGTGTTTGTAATTTCACCATCCTCTGTATGACCCGTACAATCTCCATTTTGAGCATGTGCACTACTGCATTTTACACCACGGCCATTCACTTATCTGCACGCTTATTACTACAGCTGTAACATTGCATTACTAACATTTAATACTAACACTCATTGCTCACATGATTTTCGCTCGTGGAGTATTACTTGCGTGACATACGTGTGTAAGGAAATTTATTGTTCCTCAAAACTGTAGTAAGCCACCTTAAGGCTTGCAGTAATCTTGGGATTTTCATCGAAAACAAAAACACCTACACTCAGATAATCCAAAACTAATAGCTTCCAAGAATAATGTAAAATTATAAAACCAGGTTGTCTATCTTGCTTTTACAAAATTTAAGCTTAAGTTATATGATTTTCTTTCTATTTAAACGCAAAACATCATTGAAAAATCAAAATTTCCATACAAACTCTCATGTCACGCTTGGATCTGCGAGACTTCGAAAATACAAACATTATCCATTCTTACAACCTGAGAAATTCATCGGAAAATTTGTTTGTGCCAACATCAAACAGCGAAGCTGGCAAAAACAGCTGTCAGTAACAGCTGTCAGTATAGAGGCTCTGTACTTTGGAATAGCCTCTCCAGTAATGCTAAAACTCAGCCGAACGTTACAGCTTTTAAAAACATAATTAAATGATACATTTTGAGAATAAATTTTTAGTACAAATAAAATTAACTTAGTTATCTTGTTTTTTACATTCTTATTACCTTAGTTAACTTATCAATTTTATTTCGTATTTTCTAATATATTAAGTAATTTAAAGGCACGGCTCTCAGGAAGAGCATGTATGTATGAAAGGAGAAACCGTGGATAAATAAAGATTATGTTTGTATGTATGTATGTATGTATGTATGTATGTACTGGATTTCCTGTGGGTTCAAAAGTGCGACGCAAACCCAAGCGAAAGCACAAGTAAATACACTTGTGAACTACCGTACGTAATGCAAACGAAATGGAAAATCTTTTCCATTAAACTCCTCTTCTCTTTTATGAACTTGGTCTTTCGATTTAACTTTATACGCTTTAATAGACTTAAGCTTATAAGCTGACATAAAATATGATCACACTCCACCGACACTGATTACAGTAGCTTAAATTAAAATTATCTTGCAACGTCTGCAACTTGTGTTCAGATATTTTCACGTCGTCTACTTTAAACATATTATCCTCACCAAACTCTTCTCGACGTTTGTTGATGCCTCACCGACGTGTTCCTCGTTTCTTCTTCTTTGTTTTGCTTCCGCACAGTCGCTAAAACCTTTGGCGTTTGTATCGTTTGATAAAAGGACGGATCCCGTTCGACCAATAAAATCGCGGGCTCGTGGTGAAAGCGATTATCACAGGCTTCCCAAGCTACATACGTGGTGTATGCGACAGCTTGTGTATACAGAGAAATGTATGGGAAAATCACGGATTCTCTAAAATTGGGTAAATAACTTAAATAACTATCTTTTTTGAAATGAAGTTTACCTACCTCAAATGTGTCGTTTACTTGTGTCTTGTACCGAATTTGAAGGGAGACAACGACTTCGAATAACTTCGCTAAATGGCGTCGGAATGGCTTCAAATTCGGTACAAGACACAAGTAAACGACACATTTGAGGTAGGTAAACTTTATTTCAAAATAGATAGTTATTTACCCAATTTTAGAGAATCCGTGGTTTTCCCATACATTTCTTTGTACACACAAGCAGTCGCATACACCACTTTGTAGCTTGGGAAGCCTGTGTA